>SJYA01012895.1:0-11466 GCA_006410615.1 Neotragus moschatus
TTTCCAGTAGTCACGTATGGATGTGACAGTTGGACTAAAAAGAAAGCTGAGCACTGAAGAATTGATGCTTTTGAACTGTGATTTTGGAGAAGATTCTTGAGAGTCCGTTGGACTTCAAGGAGATCCACCAAGTCCATCCTAAAGGAAATCAGTCCTGAATATTCATTATAAAGACTGATGCTGAAGCTGAAACTCTAATACTTTGACCACCTAATTCGAAGAAGTGACTCACTGGGGAAGACCCTGATGC
Source organism: Neotragus moschatus (assembly GCA_006410615.1). NCBI lineage: Eukaryota > Metazoa > Chordata > Mammalia > Artiodactyla > Bovidae > Neotragus > Neotragus moschatus. Next base: position 251 of record SJYA01012895.1, read on the forward strand.
TGGGAAAGATTCAAGGCAGGAGAAGGGGATGACAGAGGATGAGATGGTTGGATGGCATCAATCAACTCAATGGAAGTGAGTTTGAGTAAGCTCTGGGAGTTGGTGATGTGCAGGGAAGCCTGGAGTGCTGCAGTCCACTGGGTCACAAAGAGTGGACGTGACTGAGCGACTGAACTGAACTGAACTGAAGAAAATGAGTTTCAATGGCATTAAGCATATTATAAAACATTTTATAGTTGGTGAATGAGACTCAGGATGGAACTCAAGGTCTTTGACTCTAATTCTAGTGCATTTATCACTTCTGTATACTCTTTCTCCCATATGGATCATAGTTCCCTGCCGTGATAGAAATGAAGTTTCCCACATGGACTGTAACACCAATGTGCTTCATTCTATAGGAGAAATGTTGAGCTACTTTATGACTTGGGAACAAAAACTTCAAGTTTTATATTTCTAAATCAAAACCTTATATCATTCACCAGTTTGGTTCTATGATTTTCTTGAAAACCTTTTATTGGTATGAGAAACAATACAATTAGAACAAGTGACTGTGGTTGAGAAGGGAAGGCTGGTACTACCAGATGTCAAATCACCAAGAAATGAAAACAAAACAAATAACAACAATAAGAAAAATAAGTGTAATAAGAGAGGTAAGGAAAAGATCAACATTAAGAAAGTCATAGTAGGAAGAATGTAAATAGAGAAAGCTAAGTCTTATGTATTTATCTAAAATATAAGAGCAATTTTGGTTAATGGAACAGAGAGCTGTATAGCATAGTTTTTCAAAATAATCTCATTATGTTATCCTTTTACAGGTACATATGGTTCCTGATTGCTCTCAGTTTGATCTGAATGTGAATCAAATCTCAAGTTTATGGTTAAAATTATATAACTTAATTGTGGCTCAAAATTACTTTGGAGAGACTTTTTTTAATATAAATTTATTTATTTTAATTGGAGGTGGGTGAAACTGGAGAGACTTTTACATGTGATAAAGATGAAATTATCTCAGAAAAACTAATGATTTAAAGAAATACTACAATGGCTTTTGAGATACTAAACTTCAAGCAGAGTAATCACTGAGAGAAAGCAGATGAAGTAAGTGCTATGCCTGCTTCAGCCTACTGCAGTGGGATAATTTCTACTTAGTAACATGCTCCTAGTGAGTTCAACACTGTGTTTTATCTATCTATCTATATCTACACATACATACATATATATATATATAACAAATATACACTGAACTTTACTATATAGAAATACTATTCTAATTGTTTGAGAAAGAACATACACAAGCCAGAAAGGTAATAGGCTGCATATATGTTTTGGCTATTTGCATAAGAGTGATCAGGCAAAGGTTCAAGTACAAGCAGAAATTTCACTGGTCTCCATCCAAAATATGCCATTGGCTGTAGGGACCATATCTATTCAGGCAGATCCTTCATTTAATTCACAGGGGACTTACAATCGGATCTTAACAGACATGGGCCCTATTCTTATTCAGCTTTCATCCTTGTGGCAGGGATGTGTAATAGATAAGAAGACGATTATAAGCAATAAGTGCTATGCAGAGATCATATTCAGTAGTGAGAAGGACAGTCACTAAAAGGTTACCTTATTTATTTATTTTGTTGTTGTTTAGTCACTACATCATGTCCAACTCTTTCTAACCCCATGGACTGTAGACCACCAGGCTCCTCTGTCCATGGGATTTCCCAAGCAAGAATACTGGAGTGATTTGCCATTTTCTTCTCCAAGGGATCTTCCTGACCTGGGGATCGAACCACACCTCCTGCTTGGCAGGTGGATTCTTTATTACTGAGTCACCTGGGAAGTATTTATTTACTAATTCCTTTTGATATTTTTTTCTTACAGCACTTACATTATAGAAGTCAAAGAGATGAAAGAGGATACAAGAAAAAGTAATACTATGTTTTCTCTTCCCGCATGCAAGTTTTCAACTCACCATTTCTCCTCTTCAGAGATAACTAAAGTTATCAATTTCCAGTCCCGTGAGTACATATTCTTCTATGCTTATGAAACACATGTGAATGTTTTAAAATTTTCTTCACAAATGGTAATATATAAGACACATGGTTCTGTATCTAGCATTTTTCCCTTTTAAATATATATATATATATATAAAACATATAAAATACAGATCATTCCAAATCAGTATATAGAGCTTTCTCATTCTTTTTAATGGCTGATTAATATAACATAAAGGGAAGAATCTAGATTTACTTGGTTGTTTTTGTTGTTCGGTCACTAAGTCATGTACAACTCTTTGTGATTACATGAACTGCAGAACGCCAGGCTTCCTTGTTCTTCACTATCTCCTGGAGTTTGGTCAGCTTCATGTCTATTGTGTCGGTGATGCTATCAAACAATCTCATCCTCTTAAAGACACTTTTATCTGCTTTTTATTCTCTGCATTTTCACTTTGCACTAGGCCCCACAAATGACATGCATGTATGTGTTATTCATGTCTGACTCTTTGTGGTCCTATGGACTGTAACCCACCAGGCTTCTCTGTCCATGGAATTTTCCTGGCAAGAATATTTGAGTGGGTAGCCATTCTCTTCTCCAGGGAATCCTCACCCAAGGATTGAACCCATGTCTCCCACATTGCAGGCAGATTATGATTTGAGCCACCAGGGAAGCCCCGATTTATTTGACTAGTTTTACATTAATGGAGTTTTAGGTCATATTCTACTTGCTGCTGTTAAAAAACAAAATAGCATTGAATACTGTTGAACATACATGAAGGCTTACCCATAATTTCCTCAAACTGAAATCCTGAGTCAAATTTTATTTGGATTTCAAGTTAATAGAAATTTCTAATTTCTCCCTGAAGTTGTACCAACAGAAACTTTTATCAGCCGTCTATAAAAGTGTTCGTCTATATGAGAGTATTATGAAATTTTAGATTTTTTCCTATAAATGAGGTTTAAAACATCAGTTCAGTTCAGTTCAGTCACTCAGTCATGTCCAACTCTTTGCGACCCCATGAACCGCAGCACACCAGGCCTCTCTATCTATCACCAACTCCCAGAGTCCACCCAAACCCATGTCCATTGAGTCGGTGATGCCATCCAACCATCTCATCCTCTGATATCCCCTTCTCCTCCTGCCCTCAATTTTTCCCAGCATCAGGGTCTTTTCAAATGATCCAGCTCTTCTCATCAAGTGGCCAAAGTACTGGAGTTTCAGCTTCAACATCAGTCCCTCCAGTGAACACTCAGGACTGATCTCCTTTAGTATGGACTGGTTGGGTCTCCTTGCAGTCCAAGGGACTCTCAAGAGTCTTCTCCAACACCACAGTTCAAAAGCATCAATTCTTTGGTGCTCAGTCTTCTTTATAGTTCAACTCTCACATCCATATATGACTACTGGAAAAACCATAGCCTTGACTAGAGGGACTTTTGTTGGCAAAGTAATATCTCTGCTTTTTAGTATGCTGTCTAGGTTGGTCATAGCTTTTCTTCCAAGGAGTAAGTGTCTTTTAATTTCATGGCTGCAATCACCATCTGCAGTGATTTTGGAGCCCACAAAAATATAGTTTCACTTTCAGTTATATACTGAGATAGTTTACTTCTCTATCTTAAACAGCCTGTGCACACTCTTTATTTATTTTTCTGTTAGGTCTTTTTTAAAATTATTTTTTTAATTTCTTACTGAGTTTTAGGAAATCAATGCATGTTTAGGACATTAGACTTTATTAAGTCTATGATGCAATCTGTAAATATTTTCCCCAGTGTATCTGTGTGTTTCAGTCAATCAATCATATCTGACTCTTTGTGACTACATGGACTGTAACACTCCAGGCTCCTCTGTCCATGGGATTCTCCAGGCAAGAGTAACAGGTGGGTTGCCATTCCCTTCTCCAGGGCATCTTCATGACCCACGGATCGAAAATGAGTCTCCCACATTGCTGACAGATTCTTTACCACCTGAGCCACTAGGGAAGCCCAGTGTATATACTTCCTCTCCATTTCCATTTGTGACATATTTCCAGTCCAACTTTAAGGTATATATTTTTTATGTAGTCAAGTGTTTATCCTGAGTAAAATTTGAATCGAGGTCTTGAGAGGACCAATAGTACAGAGGAGTTGGTTAATGGATTGGTGATCTGAGAAGCCACAAGAATTAATTACTGGATAAGGGATCATAAGTTTGGATGAGCTGGAAGATTGAGGTGGAGCACATGGGGTAGGATGATGTCCTATTCATGCTATCAGAGGAGTATTGGTGATGATTAGTTTAGCGTGCGATCTTGGGAGTGGTGGCTGGGAGGAAGTTGATAACTAGAGATACTCAGGGGGAAGAAAACATAGAACTGTGTATTAGAAAACATTCTTCTACAAACATGGAAGTGACGTGTATAGGTGGAAAAGTAGGAAGGAGTAGTGACCTGTGGGATTGAAAGCAACATAAAAGGACTTACTAAGTGCTCAACCACAAGAGGTAAGAGGCCAGCATTTTATTTCATGTCATTGTTTTAATCCTATCATGGTATAACAGCATAAGCACTGTGGATCAAGGTTTACATGGAGTCAGAGAATAGGTCTCCTTTGTAGGCTTCTTTGCTTCTCTGAGCCTCAGTATTCTCATTTGTAAAGTTGGTCTGTTGGACTAAGTGAATTATATGATCATGTCTAACCATAATATTCTATGAATTTACAGTGTTCTGAGCAGCATCACTACAGACTGATTCATTTCATACCATACACATGATGGGAGCAGGCCTGAAACCCCAGGACACTAACCAAACCATCATACAGGGTAGACCAGTTCTCCTAGTTGGCATGAGGCCATCTTCTAAGTAAGGCTGGCTCCAAGGGAGCTTTTGAAATATTGACAGCCAAGTTGGACTGAGGCCCAGAATTGAAAAGAGATCAAAAGCCTAGCTTTAAATAAAACCAGCTGGAAACACAGCTATTAAAAAAAGGAGGAAAAAAAAAAAAACACAGATATTGTAGGCAGGGACCTTATTTTAACATGTAAAACACAAACACTGGAGGCTGAGAATCAGACCCTTTGCCGAGCATTTATAGAAGAGGTTGAGCGAGCATTTTGATTTGTGTAATGAGAACCGGCTGTTTAAACATGTTTAGTCTCATTAACCATAAGTAGGAAGAGATGTCTTTCTCTTGTGCTTGACAGGACTGTGGCAAATGTGTTTTTGTAAAAAAAGAGAAAAAAGGAAAATGTCTTGGAGGTGAAGTGGATAAAGCTGCCTCCACATTATCTCATTTAATTTTTATAAGACAAAGAAATAAAGCTCAGAGTGGTTGAGTGTGCTTCTGAGTAACTGAGGCCCAGAGTATTTCATTAACTTTTCCCAGTAAAGGTCCAGGTGTAAGCCCTTAAACCTAGAAAACCAGCAGCAAGAATGAGAAGTACAGTTTGGAGTCATGTTAACAGAGAGGCTGGGCGAGGATGTGCTCCCACGGCCAAGCCGTGGATCTAGACAGGATGTCTCAGCCTCGGCCCTAGTGACTCTGGGTGCTCTGACATTGTAGGGTGTTTAGCAGCATCCATGACTTGGTCAATAACACTCTTTCCCCTTGTAATGACAACCAAAAATGGCTAAATGTCCCCTGAGTAGGGGCAGAGTTGTGTCCTGCTACAAACTACTGAGCTGGAGAATGAAACAGCTCTGTGATGACAAATGTGGGGACTTGATCACATTAAGAAAGAAGGTTTCTTTTTTTGCAAGAATAGAGTCCTGATGGAGCTCTCCTACAGTCTTGGTGTAAATATAAATTGGTACAGCCACTATAGAGAATAGCATGGATTTTCCTTAAGAAACTAGAAATACAGCTACCATATGATCTAGTAACCCCAGTCCTGGGCATATATCTAGTGAAAAACATGGATCAAAAAGAAACATATGCCCCATGTTCATTGCAGCACTGTTTACAACAGCCAAGACATGGAAGTAACCTAAATGTCCATCAACAGGTGAATGAATAAAGAAGATATGGTACATATATACAATGGAATATTACTCAGTCATTAAAAAGAGAGAAATAACACCATTTGCAGCAACATGGATGGACCTAGAGATTGTCATATGAAAAATGGTTGTCTGAGGAGGCCTTACAAATAGATGAGAAAAGAAGAAAAGTGAAAGGCAAAGGAGAAAAGAAAAGATACAACCATCTGTATGCAGAGTTCTAAAGAACAGCAAGGAGAGATAAGAAAGCCTTGCTCAGTGATTAATGCAAAGAAATAGATGAAAACAATAGAATGGGAAAGACTAGTGATTTCTTCAAGAAAATTAGAGATAACAAGGGAATATTTTATGTAAAGATGGGACAATAAAAGGCAGAAATGGTATGGACCTAACAGAAGCAGAAGATATTAAGAAGAGCTGGAAAAAATACACAGAAGAACTATACAAAAAAGATTTTCATGACCCAGATAACCATGATGGTGTGATCACTCACCTAGAGCCAGAAGACATCCTGGAATGCGAAGTCAAATGGGCCTTAGGAAGCATCACTATGAAAAAAGCTAGTGAAAGTGATGGAATTCCAGTTGAGTGCTTTCAAATACTAAAAGAAGATGCTGTGAAAGTGCTGCAATAAATATGCCATCAAATTTGGATAATTCAGCAATGGCCACAGGACTGGAAAAAGTCAGTTTTCATTCCAATGGCAATGCCAAAGAATGGTCAAACTGCCACACAATTGCACTATCTTACACACTAGCAAAGGATTGCTCAAAATTCTCCAAACCAGGCTTCAACAGGACATGAACCATGAACTTCCAGATGTGTAAACTGGATTTAGAAAAGGCAGAGGAACCACTGATCAAATTGCCAACATCCACTGGATCATTGAAAAAGCAAAAGAGTTCCAGAAAAACATCTACTTCTGTTTATTGACTATGCCAAAGCCTTAGGCTATGTAGAACACAACAAACTGTGGAAAATCCTTCGAGAGATAGGATTACCAGACCACCTGACCTGCTTCCTGAGAAATCTGTATGCAGTTTAAGAAGCAAAGTTAGAACTGGACGTGGAGCAACACACTGGTTCCAAACAGAAAAATGAGTACATCAAGGCTGTATATTGTCACCCTGCTTATTTAACTTATACACAGAGTTCATCATGCAAAATGCCAGGCTGGATGAAGCATAAGCTGGAATCAAGATTGCCGGGAGAAATATCAATCACCTCAGATATGAAGATGACAGACTTTTATGGCAGAAAGCAAGGAAGAACTGAAGAACCTCTTGATGAAAGTGAAAGACGAGAGCGAAAAAGTGGGCTTAAAACTCAACATTCAGAAAACTAAGATCATGGCATCTGATCCCATCATCTCATGGCAAATAGATGGGGAAACAATGGAAACAGTGACAGACTATTTTCTTGGGCTTGAAAATGAGTGCAGATGGTGACTGCAGCCATGAAATTAAAAGATGCTTGCTCCTTGGAAGAAAAGTTATGACCAACCTAGACAGCATATTAAAAAGCAGAGATACTATTTTGCCAACAAAGGTCCATCTAGTCAAAGCTATGGTTTTTCCAGCAGTGCTCTACGGATGTGAGAGTTGGACTATAAAGAAAGTTCTGTTCAGTTCAATTGCTCATTCATGTCTGACTTTTTGCGACCCCATGAATCGCAGCACGCCAGGCCTCCCTGTCCATCACCGACTCTCAGAGTTCACTCAGATTCACGCCCATCGAGTCAGTGATGCCATCCAGCCATCTCATCCTCTGTCGTCCCCTTCTCCCTTCTCCTCCTGCCCCCCATCCCTCCCAGCATCAGAGTCTTTTCCAATGAGTCAACTCCGCATGAGGTGGCCAAAGTACTGGAGCTTCAATTTTAGCATCATTCCTTCCAAAGAAATCCCAGGGTTGATCTCCTTCAGAATGGACTGGTTGGATCTCCTTGCAGTCCAAGGGACTCTCAAGAGTCTTCTCCAACAGTTCAAAAGCAGCCATTCTTTGGCGATCAGCCTTCTTCACAGTTCAACTCTCACATCCAAACATGACCACAGGAAAAATCATAACCTTGACTAGAAGGACTTTAGTCAGCAAAGTAATGTCTCTGCTTTTGAATATGCTATCTAGGTTGGTCATAACTTTTCTTCCAAGGAGTAAGCGTCTTTTAATTTCATGGCTGCAGTTACCATTTGCAGTGATTTTGGAGCCGCCAAAAATAAAGTCTGACATTGTTTCCACTGTTTCCCCATCTATTTACCATGGAGTGATGGGATCAGATGCCATGATCTTCATTTTCTGAATGTTGAGCTTTAAGCCATCTTTTTCATTCTCCTCTTTCACTTTCATCAAGAGGCTTTTTAGTTCCTCTTCACTTTCTGCCATAAGGGTGGTGTCATCTGCATATCTGAGGTTATTGATATTTCTCCTNGCGTCTTTTAATTTCATGGCTGCAGTTACCATTTGCAGTGATTTTGGAGCCGCCAAAAATAAAGTCTGACATTGTTTCCACTGTTTCCCCATCTATTTACCATGGAGTGATGGGATCAGATGCCATGATCTTCATTTTCTGAATGTTGAGCTTTAAGCCATCTTTTTCATTCTCCTCTTTCACTTTCATCAAGAGGCTTTTTAGTTCCTCTTCACTTTCTCCCATAGGGGTGGTGTCATCTGCATATCTGAGGTTATTGACATTTCTCCTGGCAATCTTGATTCCAGCTTGTGCTTCTTCCAGTCCAGCATTTCTCGTGATGTACTCTGCATAGAAGTTAAATAAGCAGGGTGACAATATACAGCCTTGACGTACACCTTTTCCTATTTGGAACCAGTCTGTTGTTCCATGTCCAGTTCTAACTGTTGCTTCCTTGCCTGCATACAGATTTCTCAAGAGGCAGGTTAGGTGGTCTGGTATTCCCATCTCTTTCAGAATTTCCCACAGTTTATTGTGATCCACACAGTCAAAGGCTTTGGCATAGTCAATAAAGCAGAAATAGATTTTTTTCTGGAACTCTTGCTTTTTCCATGATCCAGCGGATGTTGAGCAATGAAAAATTGATGCTTTTGAACTGTGGTGTTAGAGAAGACTCTTGAGAGTCCCTTGGAATTCAAGGAGATCCAACCAGTCAATCCTAAAGGAAATCAGTCCTGATTATTCATTGAAATGACTGATGCTGAAGTTGAAACTCCAGTACTTTGGCCACCTGATGTGAAGAACTGACTCATTGGAAAAGACCCTGATGTAGGGAAAGATTGAAGGCAGGAGGGGCAAGGAATAACTGAGGATGAGATGTTTGGATGACTTCACCAACTTGATGGACATGAGCTTGAGCAAGCTCTGGGAGTTGGTGTTGGACCGGGAAGCCTGCCGTGTGCAGTCCATGGCGTCGTGAAGAGTCAGACACAACTGAGGGACTGAACTGAAATGAAATGAATTAAGTCAGAGAAAGACAAATACCATGTGATGTCACTTCTATGCAGAATCTAAAAACATGACACAAAAGAACTTATTTGCAAAATAGAGACTCACAGACTCAGAGAATGAAACTTTTTTTATCATTAAGTTTGGAATAGTAGTACGTAGCATTCACCGTTGTTGAGAGGTTTAAAAAGCAGAAGAGGTTGTATGTAAATGCATGAGCATTTAATAGCCTTTCAGTGAACTTCGGAGATGTGAGTGTCTGTTTGAGTATGTTTGCTGTTCATTTTACTTCAGAATATGTTATTCAACAGTAGAAATAATGTATTAATCATCTTTATATTCATTCTTCTCCCCCAATGCCTTGTACGTTTGTGTATGTGAGAAATGCTGAAATTTTAAAAAATATTTTTCTTCTACCTTTAGAATATTTAGTTTTCTGATTGATACACTATATATATATATGTCTTCCATTTAACACAGAAAAATGCTAATATTTTACCAACAAAAAAGCCAGGTTTTCACGAGTTTTGAATTTTGGAGATTTTGCTTAATTTTTTACTCATTAAAGCAGACCTTAATTTTTGAAGATATAAGAGGAGCTGTGACAATAAGTAACTGGTGCATGCAATAGGTTTCTGAGATGGATCGAACCTGACTTTCCAGTAAAGTCACAAAAGGAGACACAGAGGCCCTGATGGAGAGATGATTTTCAAAATCACCCTGGGGTAGCACGCTGCTGCTGCTGCTAAGTCACTTCAGTCGTGTCTGACTCTGTGTGACCCCATAGATGGCAGCCCACCAGGCTCCCCCGTCCCTGGGATTCTCCAGGCAAGAACACTAAAGTGGGTTGCCATTTCCTTCTCCAATGCCAGAAAGTGAAAAATGAAAGTGAAGTTGCTCAGTCGTATCTGACTCTTAGCCACCCCATGGACAGTAGCCTATCAGGNACCAGGCTCCCCCGTCCCTGGGATTCTCCAGGCAAGAACACTAAAGTGGGTTGCCATTTCCTTCTCCAATGCCAGAAAGTGAAAAATGAAAGTGAAGTTGCTCAGTCGTATCTGACTCTTAGCCACCCCATGGACAGTAGCCTATCAGGCTCCTCTGCCCATGGGATTTTCCAGGCAAGAGTACTGAGGCATGGGCTTACCAGAAGGAGCTGTTGTTTTTATTGGCCAGTTGTTAAGTCGTGTCTGATTCTGCAAACCCATGAACTGTAGCCCATCACGCTCTCCTGTCCTCCACTACCTCCTGGAGTTTTCTTTTTATTTTTTTAAATTATTTTTTTTCTTTACAATATTGTATTGGTTTTTCCATACATCAATATGAATCCACCACGGGTGTACTTGTGTTCCCCATCTTGAACTCCCCTCCCACCTCCCTCCCTGTACCATCCCTCTGGGTCATCCCAATGCACCAGCCCCAAGCATTATGTATCGAGTTTGCTCAGATTCATGTCCATTGAGTCAGTGACGCTATTTACATATCTCATCCTCTATCATCACTTTCTTCTTTTTCCTTTAATCTTTTCTAGCATCAGAGAGTTTTCCAAAGAGTTGACTCTTCGCATCAAGTGGCCAAAGTATTAGAGCTTCAGTTTTAGCATCTATCCTTCCAATGAGCATTCAGGCTTGATTTCCTTTTGAAATGACTGATTTGTTCTCCGTGCTGTCCAAGGGACTCTGAAGAGTCTTCTCCAGCATCACAATTCAAAAGCATCAATTCTTCTGTCCTTAAGCCTTCTTGATGGGCCAACTCTGATGTCCATACATGAACTACTGGAAAAACCATAGCTTTGACTACACAGACCTTTGTTGGCAAAGTGATGTCTCTGTCGGTATAAAG
>SJYA01012896.1:0-11436 GCA_006410615.1 Neotragus moschatus
TTCAGTCATGTCCGACTCTGTGCGACCCCATAGACGGCAGCCCACCAGGCTCCCCCTTCCCTGGGATTCTTCAGGCAAGAACACTGGAGTGGGTTGCCATTTCCTTCTCCAATGCATGAAAGTGAAAAGTGAAAGGGAAGTCGCTCAGTCATGTCCAACTCCTAGCGACCCCATGGACTGCAATCTACCAGGCTCCTCCGTCCATGGGATTTTCTAGGCAAGAGGACTGAAGTGGTGTGCCATTGCCTTCTCCGTTACTATTTAAATATTTCTATTAATTTATGACACTTGTGACTTCTCTGCCTCTGGTTATTAGGAAACTCTTGACTGTGATTCTTTGTATTTGCCTGTCTCAAGACTTTGTTGTCATGGTTTGCCTTGAGACATTAGTTCTCTAATAAGTATAGGAAAAGTTATGAATTTTCACTTTGTTTAGCTGTCTCTTGGTGTAAAGATGAGAGATTACTTCTCAGATCTTTATATATTACATCTAAAACTGGAAAACAAAAACTGGAATTTAAATTTTTTTAGAAATGGTAAAAAATTGCAGAATGGAAATATGAGCTATCTTCATTTACATCATCTATATTAAACTACTCTGAAAATTGTGGTATATTTTCTTTCTGCTTTTCCCCCTCTAATCTCAAAATAAGTATTATTTTTCAGCCAACATGTCTTAGTTTTAAATAATTAAAATAATACCAAAAAAACCATACAAAAAGGCAAGAATAAAGCAATAAATCACTTCTAATCCTTCCATCTACGTATAATGTTAGTACTTAGCTTTTCTAAACATTTCCTAGACATATAGATAGAATGACAGATGAGATACTTTGATACAAGTAAAGTCATGTTTTGTGGGTGAAAAGGTACAGGTTAAAGCTATACTTTTAAAATCTTGGTCTCTGCTATATCATAAGATACTTTGATATTTACTGTAATTGCATTTTCTCCATCTCAGTGTAAGATATATCCTCTTCTCAAGGAGAAATCTTCTGACTTTACATTTCTCCCAAGGTGGATGTGTATATCCTAAAACTTGGTCCTGATGGTCATATTCATTTTACCCCATCTGTATCCATTAGCTATGTTTGATAACCCCTAGGGCAAAAGAAAGCAAGTGTGCATATGACTAAGATTGCTTTTTTCCGAATTTAAGCCACTTGTGAACAAATGCAGAAATTTTTTTTCTAGTTTATTTTGATGATAGCAAAGTAAGGGTTATTGATCAAGCTGAAATTCATATCAAAATTTTACATTATTTTGCCAGTGGACCCCAGTTTTTAAAGGCTGTTGCTTTAAGTTATCATCCTTTTTTTTTTTATGTTGATGGTAAGTCATTTGCATTCTTTCAGTATTCTGTTTTTTGCTCATTTAGCTAATTGTTAAGAGAGGAAAATTTTTCTGAAGTTTTCTTTCATTATGTTAAACCAAAATCCTGTTTTCCCCCTTTATAATCAGCAGTTTAATTAGTAAAATATTTTAAAAATTTTATTTATTCATCATGGGTTTTTTTTCTCACCTTTTCCATACGTGTTCATTTTTATTTTTGCTTATACTTTGATTTTAATTTTTTAAAAAATATAGACATTTGGTTTTTGGCCTAAAATATAGTCTATTTTAAGAATGTACACTGTGAAAGAACAAGTGTTCTGCTATTGCTGGGTGAGATGTTTTATTTTATATATATATATATATATATATACATACACACTATGCTAGCCTGTTTACATAATTGTTATATCAAGTCTGCTATTTTCTTACTTATATTTGAATAATTGTTCTATCCACTAGTGCAGTTGGGATAGTAAAGTCTGCAACCATTAAAATAAATCCTCTACATATGAACAAGTTCCATTCTGAGAGCATGTCTGTAAGCTCAGTTTGTTCTTAAGTCCAACAAAGTTAGCTTAGGTACACAAGTAACACCATTGGCTATACAGTACTACATTGTAATAGGTTTATAACATTTTCACACAAATAACACCTGAAGGCAAATAAAAAATGAAAGAAAATACTCTAAATCTTACAGTACCTTGAAAACTACTGCAGTATAGTGTAACAGCATACAGGGGCTGGCATCAAGTGGACAGGCAAGAAGAGTTACTGATCAGAGGAGGGAGAGGAGGTGGGAGCTGGTAGAGATAAAAAATCTTCAACAACAGGAAACAGAGGGCAAGCTGTGATTTCTTCATAACCTGATGTTGATTGAACACATACTTGCATCTTTAAAGTTTGCAACTTGAGAGTTTATATGTAGGGAACTTACTGTATCATAGAATTGTTCATTTCTCCGTTCAGTTCTGTCAATTTTGCATTATATGTTTTGGACTTTGTTGTTTATTGAATATATGTTTATACTAGTTTCCTTCTATCAATGTCTGTCCTTTTTTCTCCTGCAATAGAGTTTTATTTAAATTTTATTTTGTCTGATAATATATAGCTATTTCAACTTCTTTTAGGTTACAACTTGTATGAAAGACCTTTAAATTTCAAAGTATTTATGTATTTGAATCTAAAGTGACACTCTTGTAGGAGCATAGAGTTACATCATGTTTTAATTTTATTCCATTCTGCCAATAGTTGCCTTTTGATTAAAGCTTTTAACCCATTTACATTAAAACCTTATTATTAGTAATAATTTTTTGCCATTTTTCTACTTGTTTTCTTCACCACACTTTTGGGTCAAGATTTTTTTGTTCCACTTTGCTTCTCTTTTCATTTTATTTTTGTATACCTTTCAGATATTATTGTTTAAAATGAAGATTATAATTAACAATATTGATTTATTTGTTGTTGTATAGTCACTCAGTCATGTCCTTCCCTTTGCAATGCCATGGACTCTATCCCATTTGGCTCCTCTATCCATGGAATTCTCCAAGCAAAAATATTGAAATGAGTTGCCATTTCTTTCTCTGCTATAAATTTATTACAATTTAAATTAACATCAACTTAATTTTGATAAGGAGAATGAAATGGCAACCCACTCCAGTATTCTTGCCTAGAGAATCCCATGGACAGAGGAGCCTGATGGGCTGCCGTCTGTGGAGTCGCACAGAGTCAGACATGACTGAAGTGACTTAGCAGCAGCAGCAGTAATTTTGATAAACATGTTAAAATTCCACCTCTGTTATTTTATTAATTATCACAAATTACATCTTTACATATTATGTATGTATTAATAGATATTTATACATATTTATTCAGAGAAGGCAATGGTAACCCACTCCAGTACTCTTGCCTGGAAAATCCCAGGGATGGAGGAGCCTGGTAGGTTGCAGTCCATGGGGTTGCTAGGAGTCGGACATGATTGAGCGACTTCCCTTTCACTTTTCACTTTCATGCATTGGAGAAGGAAATGGCAACCCACTCTAGTGTTCTTGCCTGGAGAATCCCAGGAATGGGGGAGCCTGGTGGGTTGCAGTCTCTGGGGTTGCACAGAGTTGGACAAAACTGAAGTGACTTAGCAGCAGCAGCAGCAGCATACATATTTATTAAAAATATGGGAAATGCAGGGCTGGATGAATTAAAAGCTGGAATCTAGATTGCTGGAAGAAATATCAATAACCTCAGTTATTAAGATGATACCACTCTAACAGCAGAAAGTGAAGAGGAACTAAAGAACCTCTTGATAAGTATGAAAAAAGAGTGGCAAAAGCTGGCTTATAATTCAACATTCAAAAAACTAAGATCATGGCATCCAGTCCCATCACTTCATGGCAAATAGGTGGTGAGAAATGGAAACAGTGACAGATTTTCATTCCTTGGACTCAAAAGTCAATACAGATGGTAATTGCAGCCATGAAGTTTAAGGACACTTGCTCCTTGGAAGGAAACCTGTGACACACTAGACAGTGTATCAAAAAGCAGAGACATCATTTAGCAAAAAATGGCTGTATAGTAAAAGATATGTTTTTGTTTGTTTTCTTTTCAGTAGTCATGTATGGATGTGAGAGTTGGGCCATATGAAGTAGGCTGAATGCTAGAACTGATGATTTCAAAATGTGGTGCTGAAGAAGACCCTTGAGAGTCCCTTGGACTGCAAGAAGATCAAACCAGTCAATTCTAAAGGAAATCAACCATGGATATTCATTGGAAGGACTGATGCTGAAGCTGAAGCTCCAATACTTTGGCCATTTGATGTGAAGAGCTGACTCATTGAAAAATACCCTGATTCTGGAAAAGACTAAATTAAAATGATAGTGGCAGAGGAAGAAATGGTTGGATAGCATCATGGACTCAATGGATGTGTATTTCAGCAAATGCCAGGAGATAGAAGACAGAAGAGCCTGAGGTGCTGTAGTCCATGGGGTTCCAAAGAGTCAGACATGACTCAGTGGTTGAACAATAGCAGAACATATTTATTAATGCATTGACTTTTAAATACAGTAAGAAATAAAAGAGAAGCCACAATTCAAAAGTACTTTAGTAATGAGTTTTATATTGACTTGTGAACTTTACTTTATGGGAGTCCTTTATTTCTTCACATATTCTTATGTCTGTTGCCCTTTTATTTCAACCTGAAGGACTCCTTTTGGTTTTCTTTGAAGGATAGGTTTATTAGTGATAAACCCCATTAACTTTGGTTTACTTGAGAATATCATATTTCTCCTTCATTTTTGAAAGATAGCTTTTTTTCCCAATATAGAATTTTTGATTAATGGTATTTTTTTTATAGTTTAAATATATCATTCTCTCCTTTTTTGCCTCCATGGAAATCTGCTATAAATTTTGTTAGGAACCCCTTGTACCTGACAAGTTGCTTTCCCTTGCTGGTTTTTTTATTTTTGTTTTTTGATGCTTCATTATAATGTAGTTTGATGTGGATTTATTTGGTAGCATCATACAGTTTACTGAGATTCTTTGATTTGTAGATTCAGGTATTCTGTGAAGTTTGGGAAATTTGATATTTTCTTTCTTCCCCTTTCTCTTTTACCTACTTCTGGGATTCTTATGTTTCTTATATTGTGTACCTGATAAAGCCACATAGATCCTTCAGTCTCTATCCACTTATTTTAATTATTTTTTAATTGCCCTATCTTTAAGTTTGCTGATTCTTTCTTCTGTGTGTTGAAGTCTGTTGTTTAATCCCTCTTGTAAAGTTTTTATTTCAGTTCTTGCTTTGTTGTTATTGATTTTATTGCCTCTATAACTTTTATTTGCTTCATCTTTATAATTTTATATTTTAATTGACATTCTTATTTTGTTCATGCATTGTCTTCATGATTTTTTTTTTAGTTCTCTTCCTATGATTTCCCTTGGATCTTCAGCATTTTTAAGACAATTGATTTAGAGTCTCTGTGTAATAGGTCCAGTCCTCTAAGATTTATCTCAGTTTCCTCAAGGGTGGTTTCTGTTGAATTCTTTATATTTCCTGTGAATGAACCATGCTTTCTTGATTCTTTGTATTCTTTGTAACTTTTTACTGTTATCGAATATTACAACATGAAAATCCTGGAAATCAGATTATTCTCATCTTTGTACTGACATCTCAGTGGTCAGTCAATGAGCTGACAGGTTCTGTAAAATACCTGAAGTCAAAAATAGGGGAAAAAAAAAAAAAAAGCACTCAGTGTTTGCAGCCTTGACTGTGAGCTGGAGGACCACTTTAATCCTAAGCCACTTATGATTTTCCCTTAGCCACCAGTTTCTACTTGCATGGAGTCTACCTGTCTGACAAGTGTATAAGCACAGAATCTTCTCAAATCTTCTTAGAGCATGTGCACGATCCTGGGTGTATACACTGCATTCTGTCTTCCTTGGTATATGGACTGGCCATTCTGAGCCCTTCTTGTCCCAGTAACACTCATTAACTTCCTTCTTGTCCTTTTCTGTTTTATATGCCAATTGTCCAATCAATCTTACTGTGCCCTATGCAGGCAAAGCTTATATATAGACTTAAATCTTTTGACAGACACCACAATCATCTAGAAATTCAATCCATTTAGAAGACAGAGAATAAAACAAAGTCAACCTCTGTGCCAGTCTTTCAGGGAACTACCAGCCAAATCAAAATGCACAACCACAGTATTTTTAAAGCAAAGTGCATATCAGCTCCCCATCACCAGCAAGTTGCACTAGAAATGTGCTCCATAGTCCTTACATCAGCTGTCAAGCTAAGGAATGGGGGACAAGAGGTGGGTGAATATGCCATGGTGCTTTCTCACTGAATTTCAGCTGCCCACTCTTTTAAACAATCCTTGGTTTATGTAAATTTAAAGTTAGAGTACAGAATTCCCAAAATGTTAATTCTATAAGACATAGACAGTTTATAGTTGTTTTAATGGATACTGATTCTTAAAATGATTTACTCCAAATTTTTTCTTATTCCCTACCCTCATTTTTAAATTAAATTTAGCTGATTACAGAATCTAAATATGACAGCTATTTTCCATCAAAACATAAAAATCTTCCATGTTTATCCAGTTTTTTTTCCTTTTTTTTTTTTTTGAGGATGAGGTACCTAGTATTAGTCTATTGCCATTTCTTGTTAGAAATCTACCTTTTCTCTTATGCTTCATATATTTTTCTCTTTTGGCTTTATGTGTTGTCTTTTACCCTGATCTGTCACGATTTGTTGTTCTTCAGTCACTCAGTTATGTCGAATTTTGTGACCTCATGGACTGCAGCATGCCAGGCTTCCCTGTCCTTCACCATCTCTTGGAACTTGCTCAAACTCACATCCATTGAGTCAGTGATGCCACCCAACCATCTCACCCTCTGTCATCCTTCTCCTCCTGCCTATAAGGTTTCTCAGCCTCAGGCTCTTTTCTAATGAGTCAGCTCTTTGAATCAGGTGGCCAAAATATTGGAGCTTCAGCTTCAGCATCAGCCCTTCCAATGAATATTAAGGACTGATTTCCTTTAGTATTGACTGGTTTGATCTTGAAGTGCAAGGGAGTCTCAAAAGACTTCTTCAACACCACAGTTAAAAAGCATCAATTCTTCAGCACTCAGCTTTCTTTATAGTCCAACTCTCACATCCATACATGACTATTGGAAAAACCATAGCTTGACCAAATGGACTTTTGCTGACAAAGTAATGTCTGTCCAGATTAGCATTATTTTTTATTTATTATTTTAAAAATTAAATATTTTTTAAATCTAAAGATATGTGTTTTATTCAGCTTTGAATGTTGCTTCTCTACCATTCCTCATTGTCTTTATTTATGATATTCCTATTAGATAGATATTGTAGGCTCTTGATAGATCCTTCATATCTTTTATTTTATTATCTGTCTATTTTGTGTTTTGGATGAATTGAAAATCATTTATAGTTTCCTTACATGTCCAAGTTACATGTTATTATACTCATTAATATTTTAATGACTATATTTTCACTGTGAGATTTATCATTGCTTATTCTTTTTTATCACCAATTGGTGAGATATTTATTGATATTTATTGTATTCTGATTATTAAAATGGTGTCTGCTTTTTGTATAAATTAGAAAACATAGAGCAAAAACACAGGAAAAGTATTAGAGCAGAAAATGAAATGTATTAAGAATCCCAGCTGCAAGATATTCCTGATTTCATCTGACTTATGTTTTTCTGTCTTGATTCTATGCATATCTGTGTAAATATCTGAAAATACTTTAGTTCTATTTTATATTTATTGTTGATTTACATAACAATAGTCCTGCATTTATTGACAAACACATTCTCAAGCTATATACCCTGACTTTGTTTTCTTTTGATTCATTTACTGAGGGTTACCCTTAATGTTATGAACTTCTTTGTCTAGGCCAATGGGTAAAACTATGCAAGTTATGAACTACACAAATCTATTTGCATTGTGTTAATTCTGTTCATTTCCTGACTTCTGAGTGATAGCATGGCTTGTGGCTGACCCCACGGAGAAAGCTCTATCTGATGTGGTAGGTAACACAGACAATGCACACAAATGTAATCCCTCTTCTCAGCAGGACCTCTGCCTAACCAGGCAGAATGGAAGAGACCAGGGGAGACCACCCTGGGGTGTCAGCCAAGAACTGCTGCAAGGGCAGAATGTAGCACAAACAGGACCAGAGCTGGATTTAAACAGAAAAAAAAAATCCTTTGGATTTTTCTTCTGCCTCCCTCAAAGCCCATGGTGGTTTCTCTCCCATCTATCTTTATGTTTTCAAGTTCAGGGTCACAGCTTTGAATTCAAGGCCACTGACAGTTCATTTGTATCCTTCTACCCTCTGAAGTTCCGGGCAGTGTGCTGTCCTGGAGCAATGATTTTATTGATCAGGAGTTGGTTATCTCAAATTTGGAAGCACAAATCTATATGGAGCAGAGGCTACCTGTAAAATGTTGAGGGAAGCAAGCCATTTGTGAAAGCTCTTTAGCAGAATTAAAAAGTTATTATTACTTTACTCAACTGTGAAAAAATGTATACGGAAGGGAAATTTTTTAAAATAGCAAATCTGACATTTCTAATGGTGATAAACTAGAGAAAACTTATTTGCAGTTGGTGGCTTCCTGCAGCCCTAATCTGACTGATCTAGGCATTGTAACACAGTCCTCATCTGACTGCTTCAAAACTTACTTTTCCAAAGTGTGCTCTTAAGTCCAGTGTATAAGGCAAGGCTTATAAATCTGAAGGCTTCCCTTCATCCCTTACTCCCTCGATGTTGCATATCAACAATGTGTTTCTTCACTCTACAACCATCCTCTCTCCTCTCCGCCCAGTAAATCCAGATCATCTTTGAAAGCAGCTTTGGAATCCAATAAATTAAAATCAACCTTCATTCTCTCACTTTTTGGGGAAATTAGCTTACTTTCTTAATCCCCAGTGTCTCCTTCTGTAATATGTAGGGATTTTGATATCTACCTTGACTGTTTATTGACACTTTAGCTCAGAGGCCAGACATATGTCAGGACCTTCCTTCATGATATCCATTGTTGCTATCAATATTATTTTGTTGCAATTACAAAATTCAGCCCTTATTCCATTTTCTGGAACATGCCTTCACAGGCCCTGTCATCCTCGTTATCACAATCAGTTAGAAAATAAAACCCTCATAAAAAGTCCAATTGCCCCAATAATTGTAGAGTACTCTATTAGGAGTTCTGAGGGGAAGAATATGATGGAGACACAGTGTATCTGTTTGAAGGATGAGTCAAATATGAATGGAGTGCTGGTTCCATTCCTACCCATGGTTCATGCTGAGAAGTGGCTTGAAAGCCAAGCCTTGCAGCAGGAAGTGGGTGCTGTATGGCAGCTTCTAATAAGTAACTCAGTGGCCTTAAAACTTCTCTGAGTTCAAAAATATTCCTGTTGCATTTCGTGTTTTAGAGAAGAGGCCTACTACTGCTGCTGCTAAGTCACTTCAGTTGTGTCCGACTCTGTGTGACTCCATAGAGGGTCCCCCACCAGGCTCCCCCATCCCTGGGATTCTCCAGGCAAGAACACTGGAGTGGGTTACCATTTCCTCTCCGATGCATGAAAGTGAGAAGTGAAAGTGAAGTCCCTCAGTCAAGTCCAACTCTTCACAGCCCCATGGACTGCAGCCTACCAGGCTCCTCCATCCATGGGATTTTCCAGGCAAGAGTACTGGAGTGGGGTGTCATCACCTTCTCCAGAGAAGAGGCCTAAGATGAGTTGAATTTGAATGTAGTTGTGGATTTGGGGAGTCATAAATATACAAATATATATATATATATATACCCTTAAAATTGCAGCTGAAAAATGGGGTTGGATATCACACTTGTTAAAATGACTATTATCAAAAAAGACAAAAGGTAACAGTCATTGGCAAGCATTTCAAGAAGAGAAAACTCCTGTGCAGTATTGGTGGAAAAGTAAATTGGTTCAGTCACTATGAAAAACAGAACTATCACGTGATCTGACAACTCTATTCTTGGGTCTTTATCAAAGGAAACAAAAACACTTCCTCAAAAAGATACATGCATCCCCATNACTATTATCAAAAAAGACAAAAGGTAACAGTCATTGGCAAGCATTTCAAGAAGAGAAAACTCCTGTGCAGTATTGGTGGAAAAGTAAATTGGTTCAGTCACTATGAAAAACAGAACTATCACGTGATCTGACAACTCTATTCTTGGGTCTTTATCAAAGGAAACAAAAACACTTCCTCAAAAAGATACATGCATCCCCATGTTCACAGCATCATTACTTATGAGAGCTAACACATGGAAGCACCTAAGTGACCATCAATTGAATGGATAAAGAAGATGTACACAGATATATATAGTGGTATAGTATTCAGCCATAAGAAAGGAATTTTTGCCATTTGTAAAAACATGGATAAACATTGAGGACATTAAGCTAAATGAAATAAATCAGACACAGACAAATGCCTTATGGTCTCACTTATATATACAATCTAAAAAAATATCCCCAAACAACCAAACTCGCAGATTCTGAGAGTATATTTGTGGCTGTCAGAGGCAGGGGGTGGGTGTGACATGGGCTTAATAGGTGAAAGTGGTCAAAAGATACAAACGTTTAGTTATAAAATAAATGTCAGGGGATACAATGCATAGTATGGTGACTATTTGAAAGTTATTGACAGAATAGGTTTTAAAAGTTCTTAGCACAAGAAAAAAAATATTGCTGCTCTGTATGGTGACAGATGTTAATTAGACTTATCATGCTGGAGCATTTTACAATATATACAAATACTGAATCATTATGTTGTACACCAGATACTAATATGTTATATGTCAATTATACTCCAGGGGAAAATAACATGCCTGGGAGGTTGATCTCTTTGAAGTGCTCTGTTCTGCTTCCCTATAATCCATCCTTAAATACTAGCCAAGTGGGTCTTTATAAGTCAAACTGTTGCCACCTGTTTATAAACCTGCGATATCTTGCCAGTGGTATCTAGCATAGAGTCTATGTCTTTCCATAGCTAGTAGGATGGTGTGTTTTGGATTATGTAGGACTTTCTGATGTTCTTTCTTGCCACACTCACAGCTTGCCTCCTTTGACTCATGCTAGGTAATCCTTACCCAGTTGTGCTGCTGGCTTATTACCACCATAGATCCCTGTGTCCTCTGTGTCTTCTCCCTGGACTACTCCATCCCAAGGTTCTTGACAGGTCAGGTCCAAGCTTCTAGACCACTTTTTCAGAAACATCTTTACTGCCCAAGATTTTGTCCACCGCATTGCCACCTCTCTCTGTCACTGAGAGGATTTTATTTTTTTTATTCATTTGTTTGCTTGTTTGTTTTTGTTTTTCCCTATCACTAACCACTGGCATTTATACTCAGACTGTATATAAAAAGTGAACTAAACTATTTGTTTGTTTATTTCAACATCTCTCTTAATTGCTCATAATCTTCAGTCTGATTTATGAGATATGCAGATGACACCACCCTTATGGCAGAAAGTGAAGAGGAACTAAAAAGTCTCATGATGAAAGTAAAAGAGGAGAGTGAAAAAGTTGGCTTAAAGCTCAACATTCAGAAAACAAAGATC
>SJYA01012897.1:0-11391 GCA_006410615.1 Neotragus moschatus
CCTAGAATGTCAACGTTCACTCTTGCCATCTCTTGTTTGACCACTTCCAATTTGCCTTGATTCATAGACTTGCCATTCCAGGTTCCTATGCAATATTGCTCTTTACCCAGCATATAGTAAGCACTAAATAAGTGTAAGTAATCATTTTAATTCATATTGATCATAGTACACACAGTCTAAAAATTCTCCAGCTATTGAAAGTGTTAATGCAGATCTGTGTTTATAGAGAATGACATCGAAGTACTTTTTAAAAAGTCACTTACAAGACGATATAGGATTATGCAATACCCCATATTTTCAGTTTGAAAGGACATAGGTGAGAATACTTTGATTATCTCTGAATTGTAAGATTTTTTGATGATATTTTGTCTTAGGCAGTTTATATTTTACAGGTATTTTAATGCTGTGTTACAGATATATGAGCCTATGTTTCTTTGAAAAGCAGAAAAATGGTTAACACAACAGTGTAAAAAATGTGGTATGTTAGTCCCACCAATTCTTTACAGTTTAAGGAGCCAATACCAAGGCTTGCTTATGTTTCCTTATGACAAGTATAAAATTCTTCCAAAACATCACTGTTAATCAGTGAAGTGGAAAATTCTCTCTGAAAAACCAGTTTTTGATTACTGGGCTGACAGGATCAGGTGACAACTTGTCTACCTCAAGTTCCCAAACGTTAGTGTGTCTGGGACACATTAATCATAACTGCCTTGTATCAGAGCCAGATATTTATGAAGAAGCATTTGGATGTGCTTTGTGCATCACTGAAGAACTCTGTTGCCAGCAGTAAGCTAGTGAGCAAGTTGTTCAAGCCTTGCTCATCAGTATGTGTGCTCTGGAAATATTAAAGTAAAATAACACACCTAGTAATCATCATAGAATTATACATGTATTCTGACCTAAAAGAATGTTGTTAGCCATTTCAGGACTTTATGATTAATAGGCTTTGGAAGCATTTTTAATATTATTTAACAAAACCAAATAGAAAAAATGAAAATGGTTTGTATTTTGAAGTTGCCTTTCCATGATTATCACTTAAAACATTGAAACTACATGAGTTTCACTTTTAGCATAGTTTTTAAAACATTGTAGTGACACATTCAGGGGCTTCCCTGCTGGCTCAGTGGTAAAGAATCCACCTGCAATGCAGTAGACACAGGAGATGCAAGTTTAATCCCTGGGTCAGGAAGATACCCTGGATAACTCCAGTATTCTTGCCTGGAAAATCCCATGGACAGAGGAGGTTGGTGGGCTACAGTCCATGGAGTCGCAGAGTCAGACAGGACTGGGCACCAGACAAAAAGAAATATGCAAGTGTTTCTGTAATATGTGTTTACTAGATTCTGTGGTTAATTTTGATATATTATTCCCTTTTTCTTTTTTGGTTTGATTTTGAAAAAAAAAAAAAACACCTCCATGTAAATAGAGTTACTCCAGGAAAAATCTGTAATTTTAAGGTTTTAAAAAAGAAATATCCCAGGAACCTTACTAACACTACTTTAGTTCACACTCCTATCATCTTTTAGATGATTTATTGCATTTATCTCCTGCTATGTTTTTCTTCCTACTGCTGTGAACTGAATCATGTCCCCACAAAATTCATATGTTGAAGTCCTAACTACCAATGTGATAACATTTAGAGATTGAACCTTTGGTAGATAATTGCTGCTGCTGCTGCTGCTGCTAAATCACTTCAGTCATGTCCGACTCTGTGTGATCCCATAGACGGCAGCCCACTAGGCTCCTCTGTCCCTGGGATTCTCCAGGCAAGAACTGGAGTGGGTTGCCATTTCTTTCTCCAATGCATGCATGCATGCTAAGTCGTTTCAGTCGTGTCCGACTCTGTGCAACCCCATAGACGGCAGCCCACCAGGCTCCTCTGTCCACAGGATTCTCTAGGCAAGAGTACTGGATTGGGTTGCCACTTCCTTCTCTGGGTATATAATTAGGTAATTACATTTATATGAGGACACGGAGGTGGGGCCCTCATGGTCGGATTAGTGCCACTATAAGAACAGACACCAGAGAGCTTACTCTCTCCTCTCCTCTGCCATGTGAGGATGCAGTGAGAAGGCAGCTGTGTCTGCAAGCCAGAAAGAGAATGCTCCCCAGAACCTGATCATGCTGGTACCCTGATCTCAGATTTTCACTCTCCAGAACTGTTTTTAAAAATCTCTTTGTTTAAGCCCCTAGCCTAAGATATTTTCTTATAACAGCTGAGTAAATACACCTACATTTCTCCATACCCCTGCTGGAATTATTTTTCTAAAACAAAAATCTGATTATGTTATTCCTTTAAAGTTATCAGATGGTTCTTCAGTCAGTCATTTAATAAATATTTATTAACTCCTTGTGTATACCAAGTACCATACTAGATGCTGGAAAAACAGAGATTAAAGTTCTTTCATAGAGTATAGCTGATGGGGAATGCATCAATAAATAAATAATTAAGTCCTAATTCCTTAGTATTACATCCTTATAGAACTGGCCCCTGAAAATCTCATTTTTTTTAGTTTCTCTCTTTTTTTTTTAAATTTAAATTTAAATTTTTATTTTTTTTCATCTCAGGTGTACATGAGTTCCCAATCTTGAACCCCTCCCCCCAACCTCCCACTCCACATCAGCTCTCTGGATCATCCCCGTGCACCAGTCCCAAGCATCCTGTATCCTGAACCGAATATAGACCAACGATTCGTTTCCCACACGACAGCACACATGTTTCAGTGCCATTCTCCCAAACCTTCACCCCCCTCAAAGTCCAAAAGTCCATTCCAAAACCCTTTGCTTTAGGTTTTCAGATTCCCCCATAATTTCCATGTCTTCAAACAAGCAATTCTTTCTACTTTCCTGCTCTAAATCTCCACTCAAATTCCAATTCTGAACTGTAATAGGCACATAGCAAGTATTTGTTAGTTAGTTGATTATTGACCATTTCTATCATAGCCCTTAATGGTATTATATTAAGTATCTTTTACTACATAAAAATCACCCCAAAGTTTCTCACCTAGGACAACTATAATCATTTCTTTTGCTTGCAAATAAAAAACTTGGACAGAACTCTGTGGGCATAGCTTGCCTGTCTTCCATACAAGGTCAGTAAGAGGGGCTCAAGGCTGGGATCATTCACCGGGACTACAGTCTTTTGAAAGCTTGCACACTTACATGACTGGTGGTTAATGCTGGCAATTGGCTGGGTCATTGGGGCTGTTGGCCGGAACACCTGCAGGGACCTCCTGTGTGTTAGCACATTGGACTGAGCATTGTAAGAGGCAGGAAAATGAAACTCCCAGTTTCTAAAGACCTGAACTAGAAAGTGGGCATAGCAGTGCTTCTGTCATATTCCACTGAACAAGCAATTATAGCATCTACACTCAAGGGGAAAGGAAATAAAACCCACCTCTCCATGGAGAGAGTATTAAAGAATTTGGGGGCCATATTTGAAAGCTGCCACACTATTGTAACTTTTTACTTGTTTCCATAGTATTGGCCTGACTCTCTTATCTCTGGGTTCCCAGGCTTTCAACAACATTTGTTAAATGTAGTAAATAAAATATGTCATGATTAAATTGGTACACTGCCATTAGCAGCCATGAGGGAATAACAGGCTCCGGCCTTACCTTTTCACCATAACCAAGTAAAACACTGGACAAAATACATGAAACAAGTGATTGCAGATCTGAAACAACAGTCTGTGATTCCAAGGAGAAAAAAAACCAAGCAATGAGCCCTATGATTGCCACAGCCTTCCGTCTAGAGTCAGTTTCTGATTATGCCCAGGGAGGGAAAACCCCAAAATTACCAAATGGGATAATGAACGACACTCTACAAAGATAAAGGCATAAATTCACTAGAAGACATAGTAATATCCAATGTGTTTAACCTAAAGACTGAACTGGAAAAAGAAGAAGCAAGATTTACAGAATTGACAGAAGAAATAAATACATCCAGAGTTATCTATTTTAATACTCCTCTTTCAGGTGAAGATAGAACAAATAGGAAATTAGTAATTACATAGAAGACAAAGAATGCTCTCAACCAACTTGACCAAACTGACATTTGTGATGGCCCCACCCAAACACTACAAGACAAACATTCTTGTCAAGTAGATAAGAACAGTAACAAAGACAGACAATATGCTGGCTGTGTAAGGACTCAAAACAGTTTTAAAGGATAAAATTAAGTAGATTGTTTTCTTGACTAAAAAATTACCTTAGAAATGTAACAGGAAGCTCTCTGAAATTTTTCAATTTATGTAAAGATTAAACAATACAGTTCTAAATAATCTGAGTCAATGGAAAATCAGAGACTATTTTGAACTAGGTGAAGGTGAAAACAACCAATCAACATTTGTGACATGCAATCAAAGTAATGCTTAGAGGAAATACTTTAAGCATTAGATATTAGAAAAGAAACTCTAACATCAATGAGCTAAGCTCCTACCTTAAGAAGATAGAATTCAAGTAGAAAAGGGAAATAATAAAGATAAAACCAGAAATCAATAATACACAAAATCAATAAAATCAAAATTCAGCCTTCTTAAAAGTCAAAATTGATAGCACTCTACCTAGATCAAAAGATTAATAAGAGGAAACAAATTACCAGTATCAACAATTAAAGAAGCATCATGACTATAGATCCTGTAATTAAAACATTACAAAAAACATTCATAAAGGAATATTCTTTTGAGAATCTTTAGGCTGATAAATTTGATAACATCGGTTCAGTTTAGTCACTCAGTCATGTCAGACTCTTTGTGACCCCATGAACTGCAACACACCAGGCCTCCCTGTCCAACACAAACTCCCGGGGTCTACTCAGACTCATGTCCATTGAGGCAGTGATGCCATCTAACCATCTTATCCTCTATTGTCCCCTTCTCCTCCCGCTTTTAATCTTTCCCAGCATCAGGGTCTTTTCCAATGAGTCAGTTTTTCGCATCAGATGGCCAAAGTATTGGAGTTTCAGCTTCAGCATCAGTCCTTCCAAAGAATATTCAGGACTGATTTCCTTTAGGATTAACTGGTTGGATCTCCTCTCAGTCCAAGGGACTCTCAAGAGTCTTCTCGAAAACCACAGCTCAAACACATCAATTCTTCAGCTCTCAGCTTTCTTTACAGTCAACTCCCACACCCGTATGTGACTACTGGTAAAACCATAGCCTTGACCAAACGGACCTTTGTTGGCAAAGTAATGTCTCTGCTTTTTAATATGCTGTCTAGGTTGGTCATAACTTGTCTTCCAAGGAGTAAGCATCACACACATTTATATATATATATATATATATATAATACATATTATTTATATTATATATATATCAATGTGTGTGCTTAGTCACTTAATCGTAACTGTTTGTAACTCATGGACTGTAGTCTGCTCAGCTCCTCTGTCCATGGGGATTCTCCAGGCAAGAATACTGGAGTCGGTTGCCATACCCTTCTCCAGGTGATCTTCCCAACCCAGGTATCAAACCCAGGTCTTCTACATTGCAGGTGGATTTTTTTACCTTCTGAGCCACATATATATATATCACATATATATATATATATATCAGTACCAGAAATTAAATTCTTAATTACACTCTACAAAAATCTCTAGGCCCATGAGTTCAATTGTTAATTCTATCAAACTTCTAAGGAAGAAATAATATCAAACACAAAATCTTTGAGAAAATACACCAGATGAGAACAATTTCTTAATTACTGTATGAGACCAAAAACATCCTGACACCAAAATCAGATGTTATAATTATCAAAATTCTAAAAATATAATATTTTAAAATATTATAAAATTATATTAAATAATACCTTTATTAATAGAAATATAACAATCCTTTAAAAAAAGAAATTTATAGGAATATGAAGAGAATACATCATGACCAAGTAGTGTATCCCAAGACTATAAAGTTACTTTAGTATCTGAAGATCAATCAACATAGTTCACCATACTAACAGTATGTAAGAGAGAAACCATATGAAAATTTCAATAGCCACAGAAAAATACTATTTGACATAATTCAAAACCTTTGTGATAAAAACAACAAAGAGTAGAAGAAACCTTTTACAACCTGACAAAAGTCATCTCCAAAAAACTTAGACCTAACATCTTACTCAATGGTGAAAGAGAATGATTTTTCTATAGTAAGAAGCAACAGAAGAATGCCCATTTTTATGCTACTATTTAATGACAGTCTTAGTGCCAAACTCACAGAGAAGGCAATGGCACCCCACTCCAGTACTCTTGCCTGGAAAATCCCATGGATGGAGGAGCCTGAAAAGCTGCAGTCCATGGGGTCGCTGAGGGTCGGACACGACTGAGGGAGCAACTTCACTTTCACGCATTGGAGAAGGAAATGGCAACACACTCCAGTGTTCTTGCCTGGAGAATCCCAGGGACGGAGGAGACTTGTGTGCTGCCATCTATGGAATTGCACAGAGTCAGACGTGACTGAAGTGACTTAGCAGTAGCAATGCTAAAGTCAAGAAGAAAACCGAATATACTTTTCAGACTTTGCCTTTAGCCAAGATGGAATAACAGAGACTGGATTTATCATTTTGGCTGAAACAACTGAAAACTAGGCTGAATGATTATAGTTGGAAATTTCAACTCCCCATCTCAATAGTAGAAGACTTGAATACTATCATCAAACTTGACTTAAATGAAACTGATACAACACTACCTCTGATGAAAGCTGATCACATAGTCTTTTCAAGTGCATGACATATTTACCAAGATAGAGAATATTCCATGCCATAAAACAAATCTTGATAAATTTAAAAGGAGTCAAGTCATACAATGTATGTTCAGTTCAGTTCAGTTCTGTTCAGCTTAGTCGTGTTTGACTCTTTGCGACCCCATGGACTGCAACACGCCAGGCCTCCCTGTCCATCGCCAACTCCCAGAGTCTACTCAAACTAATGTCTATTGAGTCGGTGATGCCATCCAACCCATCTCATCCTCTGTTGTCCCCTTCTCCTCCTGCCTTCACTCTTTCCCAGCATCAGGGTCTTTTCCAATGAGTCAGTTCTTTGCATCAGATGGCCAAAGTATTGGAGTTTCCGCTTCAGCATCAGTCCCTCCAAAGAATATTCAGGACTGATTTCCTTTAGGATGGACTGGTTCGATCTCCTTGCTGTCCAAGGGACTCTCAAGAGTAATCTCCAGCACCACAGTTCAAAAGCATCAATTCTTCTTCACTCAGCTTTCTTTATAGTTCTTCAGCTTTCTTTATATTTCAACTCGCCCATCCATTCATGACTACTGGAAAAACTATAGCCTTGACTAGTTAGATCTTTGTTGGCAAAGAGTATGTTCTCTGAGTGCAAATTAATTAAATTAAAAATAAATTATAGAAGGATATTTAAAAGTCCCCATATATTTTGAAACTAAGTAACAGTTCTAAATAACCCATTGGTTAGAGGAGAAATAAAGTGAATAATAGGAAGTATTGAGAATGGGTTGATACTGAAAATATAACAAAATTTATGGGAAGCAGCTATAGCAGTATTTAGAAGGATATTTATAATATAATATAGCATATATACNAAAAATAAATTATAGAAGGATATTTAAAAGTCCCCATATATTTTGAAACTAAGTAACAGTTCTAAATAACCCATTGGTTAGAGGAGAAATAAAGTGAATAATAGGAAGTATTGAGAATGGGTTGATACTGAAAATATAACAAAATTTATGGGAAGCAGCTATAGCAGTATTTAGAAGGATATTTATAATATAATATAGCATATATACCTGGTAGCTCAGCTGGTAAAGAATCCACCTGCAATGCAGGAGACCCTGGTTTGATTCCTGGGTTGGGAAGACCTCCTGGAAAAGGGATAGGCTACCCACTCCAGTCTTCTTGGGCTTCCCTGGTGACTCAGATGGTAAAGAATCCACCTGCAATGTGGGAGACCTGGGTTCAATCCCTGGGTTGGGAAGATCCCCCGGAGGAGGGCATGGCAACCCACTCCAGTATTCTTGTTTGGAGAATTCCCATGGACAGAGGAGCCTGGTGGGCTACAGTCCATGGGGTTGCAAAGAGTCAGACACAACTGAGCGACTAAACACAGCACAGCATATAGCATATATACTGGAAAAGAGGAAAGTTCTCTAATCAATTATCTTGATTTCATTTTAAGGATCTAGAAAAAACTACAAATGAAACCCAAAGAAAGCAGAAGGAAGGAAGTATTAAACATCAGAGAGGAAAGCAATGAAAAAGGAAACAGAGAAACAATAGCAGAAACCACACTTAAAGTTCATTTTTTGAGGAGATAAATAAAATTGATAAAACTATGGTCAGATGGACAAGGGAAATAGGGAAAAGATACAAATTACCAGTTTCAGGAATTAAAGAAGTGACATTACTACAGATGCTACACATATTGAGGATAATAAGGGAATATTGTTGTGTTCAATTCTGTTTAAAACGTAAATATATATAGGCCTCACAGCTTGCAATATCTTAGTTCTCTGATTACGGATAGAACCTGGGCCCATAGCAGTGAAATCGACAAGTCCTAACGCTGCCCACCAGGGAATTCCCACACTATCGCCTACTCTATACCTATAAATTAGATAAGAAGAAAAGGCAAATTCCTTCAACAGCACAAAATTCTAAAGCTCAAGACAGAAAGAGTTCACTTGAATACCTCTATTTCTATTAATGTAATTTCTTACTGTCACTCAATTCCTGACTTCCACTTTGACTCCTTTCTTATTATAAAGATTATATATTTTCTTTAATAACTGCTAATGACTGGGTAACTGGGTTAGCAACACTCATCAGCTGGTTCGGGGTTTATGGTGATTCTGCTGACATAGTTTGCATCTGGTGTATCATGAAGGATGTTAGAAAATAAAGACATCCCCAAGAAATCTGCTCCTCCCCAGCATTTACCATTCAAAGACTTTTCAGAGGCTTTCATGCATGTTGAAATAAGCTACAGATTTCCAAAAGAGATAACTACAGTTATGAAGGTGGCTCAAAGTTTCAGGGCAGAATGAATCAAAATATGTAAAATTTCTAACCATACCAAGCGTTGGCTGGGATGTAGACCCATTGAAACTCCTCCACTGTGCTGGTGGGAATGTAAAATGGTACAACCCCTTTGGAAAACACTTTAGCAGTTTCTTTGAAAATTAGACAAATATCAACCATGCGACCCAGTCATCCCACTCCTAAGTATTTACCTAAGAAAAGTGAAAGTGTGTCTCTGTACAAAGACTTGTCAACAAATATTCATAGTTGCTTTATTTGTAACTGGGAGAAAAAAAAACCAAGTATGTAAACGTGAGTAGATAAACTACGTGGTAAATAGATAAACAAACTGTGGTATATCCATGCAATAGAATGCTTCTCAGCAATAAAAGAGTAAATTACTGATACACACTGCCACATGGATGAATCTCTAATTCATAATTGGTGGAACACAGAGCAAAATGAAAATATGCATTTCCTCACTCATATATTATTAAGGATTTCAAAACAGTGACAGCAGAGCATTAAAACGAGTGCCAAACCCTCTTAAGTATAAGATCCTATAGGATTGCACCAGCCACATGCCTGTGAAGCTGGACCTGCTCAAAGTAATTATCCTGAGTGAAGGAAGACAGACAAAAAGGGTACATAACATGATTTCACTAATTTTAAATTAATTTTTATTGAAGTATGGCTGTTTTACAATGCTGTTAGTTTCTTCTGTACAGCAAAGTGAATCGGCTATATACATACATACATCCCCTCTTTCTTGGATCGCCTTCCCATTTAGGTCACATCAGAGCATTGAGTAGAGTTCCCTGTGCTATATGGTAGGTTCTCCTTAGGTATCTATTTTATGTACATGCGTACTAAGTCACTTCAGTCACGTCTGACTCTTTGCGACCCTATGGACTGTAGCCTGCCAGGCTCCTCTAGCTGTAGGATTCTCTAGGCAAGAGTACTTGGAGTGGGTTGCCACGTCCTTCTCCAGGTGATTTTCCTGACCCAGGGATCAAACCCCCATCTCTTGTGTCTCCAGTATCGGCAAATGGGTTCTTTACCACTGGCACCACCTGGGAATCCCTATCTATTTTGTATATAGTATCAATAAGATATTATGTCAATCTCAATCTCCCAATTCACCCACCACCCCCTCCTCTCCTCTTGGTATCCATAAGTTGGTTCTCAACATCTGTATCTCTATTTCTGCTCTGCAAATAAGTTCATGTGTAATATTTTTTTCTAGATTCCACATATAAGAGATGTATATAAAATTATGGAAAATGCAAATTTATCTAAAGTGATGGAAAGCTGATCGGTGGTTACCTGAGGAGGAGTAAGAGGAGGGATTTAAAAGGAGCACAAAGAAGTTCTTTGGAATGATGTATGTGTTTACTATCCTGATTGTGGTGAAGGTTTCACAGATGATACAGTTGTGAGCTGTGCCATCCAGCCCAGGTACTGTCCTCTGGAGAGTTTTCCACACTGAAGAGCCTACTTTAACAGCAGACAAAAACAGTGTTTTAGAAAGTTCTAAAAAGTTTTAAAGTTCTAAAAGTATTTTCTTTGCTAAAAAAAAATTCTCAGAGCATCTTATTTTGTTCTAAATCCAACAATCACTTTCTGTGTGTGTGTGGGGGGGTGGGTAATTGCAAAACATTACTTGGCCTTTGAAAAGGATTAAAAAATACAGTTCATGATCTCTATGCAGTTCTTCACCACAGCCAAAACACACACAGTTCAGTTCAATTCAGTGCAGTTGCTCAGTCATGTCCAACTCTTTGCACTAGCATGAACTGCAGCACACCAGGACTCCCTGTCCATCACCAACTCCCGGAGTTTACTCAAACTCAAGTCCATTGAGTTGGTCATGCCATCCAACCATCTCATCTTCTGTCGTCCCCTTCTCCTCCTGCCCTCAATCTTTCCCAGCATCAGGGTCTTTTCAAATGAGTCAGCTCTTCACATTAGGTGGCCAAATGTTGAAGTTTCAGCTTCAACATCAGTCCTTCCAATGAACAACCAGGACTGATCTCCTTCAGAATGGACTGGTTGGATCTCCTTGGAATCCAAGGGACCCTCAAGAGTCTTCTCCAACACCACAGTTCAAAAGCATCAATTCTTCGGCACTCAGCCTTCTTTACAGTCCAACTCTCACATCAATATATAACCACTGGAAAAACCATAGCCTTGACTAGACGGATCTTTGTTGACAAAGTAATGTCTCTGCTTTTCAATATGCTACCGAGGTTGGTCATAACTTTCCTTTCAAGGAGTAAGCGT
This sequence comes from Neotragus moschatus, assembly GCA_006410615.1. NCBI lineage: Eukaryota > Metazoa > Chordata > Mammalia > Artiodactyla > Bovidae > Neotragus > Neotragus moschatus. The sequence goes on from SJYA01012897.1 coordinate 11,264, forward strand.
CTTTTCATTTCATGGCTGCAATCACCATATGCAGTGATTTTAGAGCCCAAAAAATAAAGTCAGCCACTGTTTCCACTGTTTCCCCATCTATCTGCCAGGAAGTGAGTGGGATCGGATGCCATGATCTT
>SJYA01012900.1:0-11125 GCA_006410615.1 Neotragus moschatus
AAAAAAAAAGGATTTGCCTGCAATGTGGGAGACTTGGGTTCAATCTTTTGGTTAGGAAGATCCCCTGGAGAAGTAAACAGCCACCCACTCCAGTATTCTGGCCTGGAGAATTCCATTGACTGCATAGTCTATGGGATCACAAAGAGTCAGACACGACTGAGCAACTTTCACTTAACGTGAAACATTACTTTCTAAAATTAAACAACCTATATATTAATATTGTACTATGTGCCAAATCCTAAGCAAAGTGCATTTAGTGTGTGTATTGAGGTAGGTCCATGATTCAAAATATTTCAGACACATTCTCTTGATGCAAGAGGTTCAAAATTTATACTGTAAAACAATACAAAAACAATAATTTGAAAAGACATATGCAATTCTATGTTTATTGCAACATTGTTTATAATAGCAAAGACATGGAAAAAACCCAAACATCCATTGACCAATGAATGTATACAGAAAATGTGGCAAATATATACAAAAGAAAAACATTCAACTGTAAAAAAATGAATCTCGACATTTGCACAGTGTGGAAAACCTTGAGGGCATTATGTTAAATGAGCTAAGTTAGAAAGGAAAAGATAAATACCTTATGATCTCATATGTGAAATCAAAACCAAAAGTAAATAAAACAAAATCCAAATTCATGAATAAAGAAAACAGAAAAGATTAGTGATTGGCAAGGGATGATTGGGGAGGGCAAAATGGGTGAAACAGTTCCAAAGTTATAAANACCTTGAGGGCATTATGTTAAATGAGCTAAGTTAGAAAGGAAAAGATAAATACCTTATGATCTCATATGTGAAATCAAAACCAAAAGTAAATAAAACAAAATCCAAATTCATGAATAAAGAAAACAGAAAAGATTAGTGATTGGCAAGGGATGATTGGGGAGGGCAAAATGGGTGAAACAGTTCCAAAGTTATAAATTTTCAGTTATAAAATGAGTAAGTCATAGATATATGATGCCTAATATGGTGGCTATAGTTAATAACACTATATTCCATATTTTAAACCAGATAGAGAGTGAATCTGTAATTTTTAATCACAAGAAAAAAAAGTTTAGCTATGTGTAGTGACAGATGTTAACTGGACATACTGTTGTGGTACTTTTGCAAGCATATCTTCCTCAACATAAGATAGGGTTACAAACTGATAAACTCTTTGTAAGTTGAAAATAACCTAAGTTAAAAATGTTTTTAATACACTTAACCTGCTGAGCATTATAGCTTAATCTAGCCTATCTTAAATGTGCCAAGATTATTTACATTAGCCAATAATTGGACAAAATAATCTAACACAAAGCCAATTTTATAATAAAGTGCATATTTTATAGTAATTTATTGAATATACATCTCCACCCATCAACAGAAAATTGGGTTAAAGATTTACTGAGCATGGTCCTGCCCATCAGAACAATCCAGTTTCCCTCCTGGTCAGTCTCTCCCATCAGGAAGCTTCCATAAGCCTCTTATCCTTAACCATCAGAGGGCAGACAAACTGAAAACTACAATCACAGAAAACTAACCAATCTGATCACATGGACCACAGACTTGTCCAACTCAGTGAAACTATGAGCCATGCCATATAGGGCCAACCAAGACAGACACGTCATGGTGGAGAGTTTGGACAAAACATGGTCTACTGGAAAAAGGAATAGCAAACAACTTCAGAATCTTTGCCTTGAGAACCCCATGAATAGTATGAAAAGGCAAACAGATGAACTTCCCAGATCGGTAGGTGCCCAATATGCTATTGGAGATTAGTGGAGAAATAACCTCAGAAAGAAAGAAAGAAGAAACAGAGCCAAAGCAACAACAACACCCAGTTGTGAATGTGACGGATGATGGAAGTAAGGTCCAGTGCTGTAAAGAGCAATATTTCATAGGAACCTGGAATGTTAGGCCATGAATCAAGGCAAATTGCAAGTGGTCAAACAGGAGATGGCAAGAGTGAACGTCGACATTGTAGGAATCAGTGAACTACAATGGACTGAAACGGGTGAATTTACCTCAGATAATCATTATATCTATTACTGTGGGCAATGATCATAATCAACAAAAGAGTCCAAAATGCATACTTGTATGCAGTCTCAAAAATGACAGAATATCTGTTCATTTCCAATGCAAACCATTCAATATCACAGTAATCCAAGTTTATGCCCCAACCAGTAATGCTGAAGAAGCTGAAGTTGAACGGTTCTATGAAGACCTGCAAGACATTCTAAAACTAACACCCAAAAAAACTGCCCTTTTCATTATAGCGGACAGAAATGCAAAAGTAGCAAGTCAAGAAATACATGGAGTAACAGGCAAATTTGGCCTTCGAGTACAGAATGAAGCAGGACAAAGGCTAATAGAGTTTTGCCAAGAGAACAAATTGGTCATGGCAAACACCCTCTTCCCACAAGACAAGAGAAGACTCTACACATGGGCATCACCAGATGGTCAACATCGAAATCAGATTGATTATATTCTTTGCAGCCAAAGATGAAGAAGCTCTATACAAACACAAAAACAAGACCTAGAGCTGACTGTGACTCAGATTATGAACACATTATTGCCAAACTTAGCCTTAAATGGAAGAAAGTAGGGAAAATCACTAGACCATTCAAGTAAGACCTAAATCAAATCCCTTCAGATTATACAGTGGAAGTGACAAATGGATTCAAGAGATTAGATCTGACAGACAAAGTGCCTGAAGAACAATGGACAGACGTTAGTGACACTGTACAAGAGGCAGGGATCAGGAACATTCCTAAGAAAAAGAAATGCTAAAAGGCAAAATGGCTGTCTGAGGAAGCCTTACAAATAGCCGTGAAAAGAAGAGAAGTGAAAAGCAAAATAGAAAAGAAAAGACATACCAATTTGAATGCAGTTCCAAAGAATAGCAAGGAGAGATAAGAAAGCCTCAAAGATCAATCGAAAGAAATAGGAAAAAACAATAGAATGGGAAAGAATAGAGATCTCTTCAAGAAAATTAGAGACACCAAGGGAATATTTCATGCAAAGATCGGCACAATAAACGACAGAAATGATATGAACATAACAGAAGCTGAAGATATTAAGAAGAGCTGGCAAGAATACACAGAAGAACCGTGCAAAAAAAAGATCTTCACGACTCAGATAATCACGATGTTATGATCACTCACTTAGAGCCAGACATCCTGGAATACAAAGAGATGTGGGCCTTAGGATACATCACTATGAACAAAGCTAGTGGAGGTGATGGAATTCCAGTTGAGTTATTTCAAATCCTGAAAGATGATGCTGTGAAAGTGCTGTACTTAATATGCCAGCAAATCTGGAAATCTCTGTAGTGGCTACAAGACTGGGAAAGGTCAGTTTTCATTCCATTCCTAAAGAAAGGCAATGCCAAAGGATGATCAAACTACCATACAATTACACTCATGTCACACAATAGCAAATTAACGCTCAAAATGCTCCAAGCCAGGCTTCAACAGTACGTGAACTGTGAACTTCCAGATGTTCAAGTTGGATTTAAAAAGGCAGAGGAACCAGAGATCAAATTACCAACATCTGCTGGATCACTGGAAAAGCAAGAGAGTGCCAGAAAAAAAATCTACTTTTATTTTATTGACTATGCCAAAGCCTATGACTGTGTGGATCACAACAAATTTTAGAAAATTCTTAAAAAGATGGAAATATCAGACCAACTGACCTGCCTCATGAGAATCTGTATGCAGGTCAGGAAGCAACAGTTAGAACCCGACATGGAACAATAGACTGATTCCAAACTAGAAAGAAGCACATCAACTCTGTATATTGTCACCCTGCTTATTTAACTTATATGCAGTGTACATCATGAGAAATGCTTGGCTGGATAAAGTACAAGCTGCAATACCTTAAATATGCAGATAATACCACCCTTGTAGCAGAAAGTGAAGAACTAAAGAGCTCCTTGATGAAAGTGAAAGAGGAGAGTGAAAAAGTTGGCTTAACACTCAACATTCAGAAAATTAAGGTCATGGCATCTGGTCCCATCACTTCATGGGGAATAGATGGGGAAACCATGTAAACAGTGAGAGACTTCATTTTGGGGCTCCAAAAGTACTGAAGATGGTATCTGCAGCCATGAAATTAAAAGACCCTGCTCCTTGGGAGAAATATTACTTCTAACCTAGACAGCATATTAAAAAGCAGAGACATTATTTTGACAACAAAAGTCCATCTAGTTAAGGCTATGGTTTTTCCAGTAGTCATGTATGGATGTGAGAGTTGGACTATAAAAAAAGCTGAGCACTAAAGAATCATTGCTTTTGAACTGTGGTGTTGGAGAAGACTCTTGAGAGTCCCTTAGCCTGCAAGGAGATCCAATCAATCCATCCTAAAGGAAATGAGTCCTGAATATTCATTGGAAGGACTGATGTTGTAGCTGAAACGTCAATAGTTTAGCCACCTGATGCAAAGAATTGACTCATTTGAAAAAACCCTAATGCTGGGAAAGATTGAAGGTGGGAGGAGAAGGGAATGACAGAGGATGAGATGGTTAGATGGCATTACAGATTCAATGGATATGAGTTTGAGTAAACTCCAGGAGTTTGATGGACAAGGAGGCCTGGCATGCAGCAGTTCATGGGGTCGAAAGAGTCAGACACAACTGAGTGACTGAACTGAACTGACTGAATGCTCTACTGAAGATGAAAAACAGAATGATTGTATGAGTACAGAATGCTTGTAGTTGTATCAGTCGTTCACCCTCGAGGTCCTGTGTCTGACTGGGAGCTGTAGCTTATTGCCACTGCTGGTACCCGTCATTGCAAAAGAGTACAGTAATGTCTATGGATACCCAGATAAAAGATAAAAATTAAAAAGTCAATGCAATGTGTATAACTCTCATACCCTTGTAATTTGAAAAATGATAAGATGAACAATCACAAGTTGGGATTGCCAATACTGTATGAACAAATATGAAAACACTGTATTGTGCACCTCAAACTAATACAAGGTTATATCAATTGTACCTTAATAACAGAAAATGTTCACATTTGAATCAGTTCTAATGAGGTGGATGAAACTGGAACCTTTTATACAGAGTGAAGTAAGTCAGAAAGAAAAACATCAATACAATATATTAACACATATATGTGGAATTTAGAAAGATGGTAACAATGACCTTATGAGTGAGACAGCAAAAGAGACATAGATGTAAAGAACAGACTTTTGGACTCAGTGGGAGAAGGTGAGGGTGGGATGATCTGGACAATAGCATTGAAACATGTATATTATCATATATGAAATAGATCATCAATCCAGTTTTGATGCATGAGACAGGATGCTCAGGGCTGGTGCACTGGGATGACCCTGAGGAATGGAATGGGGAGGGAGGTGGGAGGGGTTTCAGGATGGGGAACACATGTACACCTATGGCTGATTCATGTCAATGTATGGCAAAACCCACTACAATATTGTAAAGTAATTAGCCCCCAATTAAAATAAATAAAGAAATTAATTTTTTTTAAAGAAAATATTCTTACAGATGCTGTAGTTGAGATAAAGGAGCCATTTCCCATCCTAATTTCTGTTGTAGAATTGGAAATTAAATTAATTCCAGGTTTAATTCCTTAACAAAATGAGAAGAAAGGCTGTTGTTACATCAGCACCTTTGTTAATTTCTGAATGTTGCTGCAGGGTATTTTTCTAGTCTTGAGCAACTCAATTATTTCATCTTTTCTGTTTGCATGATTGAATTATGGTCCAGTTGATTTTTATTGGAAATGCTTTAGGTTTTGCTTTTAGGAAATTTGCCTACTTTGGGGGATTTTTTTTGGACCCTTGGGTTTATTATGCAAAGAGAACACTCAGGTCTATTTTAGCTTCCTTCTGAGTTTGTTGAATGAGCTTTTGCCATTCGGATTTAGCATTTGAGTTTTTAACCAACAAGTGTATAAGTCAGTTTACGTTGAATAACCATATGCAGCCTAAAGAATTCTAAAATCTTCTATACATATATGCTGGTACTTAATGGATTTAGTGAATGCATTCTCAGTCACTAAGTTGTGTCCAACTCTTTGCAGCTCCATGGTTTGTATCCCAATAGTCTTCTCTATCTATAGATTTAGACAAATATTTAAATATAATTCTTAATTCAGTCCACCTCCAAGGTGTGAATTCTGTAGTTGCCTGTACACCTGGCTTATGGGAGGGATGGATCTTTATTAGTAACTGGTATTTGTGGTTTTCGGAGATCACTAATTAAAGGCAGGAACTCTGGACAAGGGGAAGAGAAGGGAGAAGTTGACTGACGTGTAAGAGGCAGATCAGAGGGAGAGAGGAAAAAGAGAATGCGGAATAAAGAGAGGCAACTGAAGGGCAAGGAAGGGGAGAGTTAGCTAGGAAAACAGTCTAGTTTGCTAATTGTTTAATTGCCAGCATCCGTTGGATCATTGAAAAAGCAAGAGTTCCAGAAAAACATCTATTTCTGCTTTTTTGACTATGCCAAAGCCTTTGACTATTTGGATCACAACAAACTGTGGACAATTCTTAAAGAGATGGGAATGCCAGACCACCTGACCTGTCTCCTGAGAAATCTGTATGCAGATCAGGAAGCAACAGTTAGAACTGGACATGGAACAACAGACTTGTTCTAAATCAGGAAAGGAGTGTGTCAAGGCTATATATTGTCACTCTGATTACTTAACTTATATGCAGAGTGCTGCTGCTGCTGCTAAGTTGCTTCAGTCGTGTCTGACTCTGTGACCCCACAGACGGAAGCCCATCAGGCTCCACCGTCCCTGGGATTCTCCAGGCAAGAACACTGGAGTGGGTTGCCATTTCCTTCTCCATATATCCAGAGTACATCATGAGAAATGCTGGGCCGGATGAAGCACAAGCTGGAATCAAGATTGCTGGGAGAAATATAAGTAACCTCAGATATGTAGATTATACCACCCTTTTGGCAGAAAGCGAAGAACTAAAGAGCCTCTTGATGAAAGTGAAAGAGGAGAGTGAAAAAGTTGGCTTAAAACTCTACATTCAGAAAATTAAGTTCATGGCATCTGGTCCCATCACTTCATGGCAAATAGATGGGGAAACAATGGAAACAATGGCAGACTTTATTTTGAGGGGCTTCAAACACACTGCAGATGGTGACTGTAGCCATTAAATTAAAAGATGCTTGCTCCTTGGAAGAAAAGCTATGAGCAACCTAGACAACATATTAAAAAGCAGACATTACTTTGCCAACAAAGGGCCATCTAGTCAAAGCTATTATTTTTCCAATAGTCATGCATGGATGTGAGCATTGGACTATAAAGAAAGCAGAGCACTGAAGAATTCATGCTTTTGAACTGTGGTGTTTGAGGAGACTCTTGAGAGTCCTTTAGACTGCAAGAAAATCCAGTCAGTCCATCCTAAAGGAAATCAGTCCTGAATATTGATTGGAAGGACTGATGTTGAAACTCCAGTACTTTGGCCACCCAATGCAAAGAACTGACTCATTTGGAAAGACTCTGATGCTGGGAAAGACTGGAAGTGGGAGGAGAAGGGGATGACAGAGGATGAGATTGCTGGATAGCATCACCAACTCAATGGACATGAGTTTGAGTAAACTCTGGGAGTTGGTGATGGACAGGGAGGCCTGGTGTGCTGCACTCCATGGGGTCCCAAATAGTCAGACACTACTGAGCAACCAAACTGAACTGACTTATGCAAAAAACCTTGGTGAAGACATTTTTGATTCAGAATTTCATTTGGACGACTTTGTGAAACTGCACCTTGTCCTGTATACACTCAGAACCACAAGATACAAACCAAAGAGAAACAAAATGATTCACCAAGAACCCCCTAAGCTTGCTTTGCAGAGTACCAGAAAAATAACAAGAAAACAACCTGCTGACAGCTCCTTCTGCAGTACCTCTGGGAGGCATTTTGTAGATAAAGAAAAACTGATAATGAATTTTAGATATCAAAGGTCAAAAATCTACCACAAATAATACACAGGGATCACATGTAAACACTGAATTTCACCGCTGAAAATTAGCTCATGAAACCCATGAAAAACAGTCATGGTTGTGCAGAGAACTCTTGAAATTTATTATTACTTTCCACCAACCATTTCCTAGCCTTCCCCACCTCCTACACGCTACTTACTGTAATAAATATCTCACTCAAAGAGCCAGCTGAAGAGACAGATCTGATCGCTGCTCCTTGTTTTCTTTGCTTGACCACTCACCCCACAGTAAAGCTGGTTTTTTTTTCTTCCCCTCACTGCAAATGCTGTTGCTTCAGTATTTGGTCATGGCAAGCAAGGAGCCCACATGCCTTATCACATCTTCATGCCAACAAAACTGCTGCCCAGCTGGTCCTGAGAAATCTTATTCTTTACTTTTCTAAAGTGAAAGAAAGTGAAAGTCACTCATTCATGTTGGACTCTTTGCAAGTCCATGGACTATAGTCCATGGAATTCTCCAGGCCAGAATACTGAAGTAGGTAACCTTTACCTTCTCCAGGGATCTTCCCAACCTAGGAATTGAACCCAGGTCTCCCGCATTGTGGGAGGATTCTTTACCAGCTGAGCCACAAAGGAAGCCCAGTTCAAATCAATTCAGTCACTCAGTCGTGTCCGACTCTTTGTGACCCCATGAATTGCAGCACGTCAGGCCTCCCTGTCCATCACCAACTCCCAGAGTTCACTCAAACTCATGCCCATCGAGTCAGTGATGCCATCCAGCCATCTCATCCTCTGTCGTCCCCTTCTCCTCCTGCCCCCAATCCCTCCCAGCATCACAGGCTTTGCCAATGAGTCAACTCTTCGCATGAGGTGGCTAAAGTACTGGAGCTTCAGCTTTAGCATCATTCCTTCCAAAGTAATGCTTCGAAAGTAATGCTCAAAATTCTCCAAGCGAGGCTTCAACAGTACATGAACCGTGAACTTCCAGATATTCAAGGGATCTTGATTTAGAAAAGGTAGAGGAACCAGAGGTCTATTGCCAACATCCATTGGATCATCAAAAAAGAGACTCCCCAAAAAAACATATACTTCTGCTTTACTGACTACGCCAAAGCCTTGAACTGTGTGGATCACAACAGACTGTGGAAAATTCTTAAAGAGATAGGAATACCAGACCACCTAACCTGCCTTTTGAAAAATCTCTATGCAGGTCAAGAAGCAACAGTTAGAACTGGACATGGAACAACAGACTTGTTCTAAATCAGGAAAGGAGTATGTCAAGGCTGTCTATTGTCTTCCTCATTATTTAACTTATATGCAGAGTACATCATGCTGAATGCTAGGCTGGATGAAGCACAAGCTAGAATCAAGATTTCTGGGAGAAATGTCAATATCCTCAGATATGTAGATGACACCACCCTTATGGAAGAAAGCGAAGAAATAATAAAGGGCCTCTTGATGAAAGGGAAAGGGGAAAGTGGAAAAAGTTGGCTTAACACTCAACATTCAGAAAATTAAGATCATGGCATCTGGTTCCAGCACTTCATGGCAAATAGATGGGGAAACAATGGAAACAGTGAGAGACTATTTTTTCAGCTCCAAAATCACTGCAGATGGTGCCTGCAGCCATCAAATTAAAAGAAGCTTGCTCCTTGGAAGAAAAGTTACTCCCAACCTAGAGAGCATATTAAAAAGCAGAGACATTATTTTGCCAATAATGGTCTGTCTTATCAAAGCTATTGTTTTTCCAGGAATCATGTATGGATGTCAGAGTTAGACTACAAAAATAGCTGAGCACTGAAGAAGTGATGCTTTTGAACTGTGGTATTGGAGGAGACTCTTGAGAGTCCCTTGGACTGTAAGGAGATCAATCAGTCCATTCTAAAGGAAATCAGGCCTGAATATTCATTGGAAGGACTAATGCTGAAGCTGAAACTCCAATATTTTGGCCACCTGATGCAAAGAACTGCATCATTGGAAAAGACCTTGATGCTGGGAACGACTGAGGGTAGAAAGAGAAGGGGGAAGGAAGACAGAATGAGATTGTTGGATGGCATCACTGACATGATGAACGTGAGCTTTAGTAAGCTCTGGGAGTTGGTGATTGACAGGGAAGCCTGGCGTGCTGCAGTCCATGGGGTTGCAAAGAGGCAGATAGGACTGAGTAACTGAACTGAACTGAGGATTTGATAACTGGAAGATTTTAACACCTTCAACATCAACTTGTGTGTGTGTGTGTGTGTGTGTGTGTGTGTGTGTGTGTATGAGAATGGAATAAGCATAAAGATAGATTTCAAATTGTTAACTGAGGCAAGACAGAAAATATATCAAAAGTAAATATAATATTAAGATTAAAAGTAAATGTTATTTAAAGAAATACATTTTAAAATAATAGCCATATTTTCAATGGAAGTCATCTTAAGGTGACTTCAAATGATACAGACTCTACTCTTTAAAATTGTCTAGAATGTCAGAAGGCTTTAAATTGAGCATGAACTACTNTTAACTGAGGCAAGACAGAAAATATATCAAAAGTAAATATAATATTAAGATTAAAAGTAAATGTTATTTAAAGAAATACATTTTAAAATAATAGCCATATTTTCAATGGAAGTCATCTTAAGGTGACTTCAAATGATACAGACTCTACTCTTTAAAATTGTCTAGAATGTCAGAAGGCTTTAAATTGAGCATGAACTACTTATGTAACTAAAAACAGGCTATTTGTGAAAAAAAAATTTTTCCTCATTATTATTCCATCTCTGCCATCCACCAAGTCCCTAAGATTTTAACAATGAAAGAAGGAAAATTTTGTGGGTTTTTTTCTCATGGTGACTTCTACCCTGCAGAAATCTAATAGTCTTTGCTCAGATATCTCAGTGTCTTTTCACTTCTTTTTACTTACAACTTGACTCTGCACATCACCCTATATCTTTTACTGGACTGAAAAACTTTCAACTTTAGCTACTGAAATATGCACTTCCATAAGTAATTTATAAAAATAACTTTATAAAAACGTATTTTATTCAATGACTAAAATATTTTCCATGAAAAAGGACAATAAAAAATCATCTTCACACAGATGATCAACATTAAGTTACCAATTGCATGAGGATTTTTTTCCAGCACATCTCTACAAAGCTTAAAATTTATTTTTAGTATTTTCATGCAATAAAAACTGCATATAATTGTGCATATAATATAGTATAATTGC
>SJYA01012901.1:0-11441 GCA_006410615.1 Neotragus moschatus
CCCTGGAGGAGGGCATGGTAACCCACTCCAGTATTCTTGCCTGGAGAATCCCACGGACAGAGGAGCCTGATGGGCTACTGTCCATAGGGTCGCAAAGAGTCGGACACCACTGAGCAATTTAGTACAATGTGAAAACAGGGGCAAGGATTCAGTCTTAAATAGTAGCCTTGTTGTGCTTTGAGCAATGTGGGGGTTAGATGCGTCAGCCCAAACTGTAGTCTAACTATTGTATAGCTTACAGCCAGCCTGTCATATGTGTGAATCATCTGTGTCTTTGGTTCCTTCGTGTCCATGGTTCTGCATGTTGGGCTCAACCAGCTGAGGACCTGGTAATGCTGTAGCATTTACTTTGGAAAAAGTCCAAGTTTAAGTGGACCTGTGTACTTCAAACCTGTTTTGTTTAAGGGTCAACTGTACTTCGGACTGTGTCAAGAAAAAGCAAGAGGCTGCTGCCTTCTTCCTTTTCCCTTGTGAGAGGTGTTTAAGTTTGTAAGAGTGAAACTCTACCTGTAAAAGGAATAGCTAGTCCAACCCACCTTTCCAGTTGTGCGTAAACACTGCAAACCTCTGAACAGTGTAAACACAGTTCTCCACCTGCGCTGGGTGGGTGGACGCTAGCAATGAGCTAGTGACTTTTTTTCTCTCGTTCTCTACCATGCTAAGGAGAGAGGAGAAACTAGGGCTTCCTTCACAGTGAATTACACTGAATCTTGGGTGTGTACTCAGTCGTGCCCAATTCTGAGTCGTGACCCCATGGACTGTCGCCCACCAGGCTCCTCTGTCCATGGGATTTCCCAGGCAAGAATACTGGAGTGGGTTGCCATTTCCTTTTCGAGGGGATCTTCCCAACCCAGNACTCAGTCGTGCCCAATTCTGAGTCGTGACCCCATGGACTGTCGCCCACCAGGCTCCTCTGTCCATGGGATTTCCCAGGCAAGAATACTGGAGTGGGTTGCCATTTCCTTTTCGAGGGGATCTTCCCAACCCAGGGATCGAACCCAGGTCTCCTGCTCCTCCCGCATTGGCAGGCAGGTTCTTTACTGCTGAGCCACCAGGAAAGCCCTTGGAGCTCCTTCCAAGGTCATCAAGTGATGCATTTTGCCTTCCAGTTTGGTGTGATCGTGATGAAAATGCCTGCTTACTGTTTGGCTTATTAAATCACCTACTTTATTCCTTCCCTAAAATCTCACATTTAAAAGGTGAAGTCCCCAAAACTTTTATTGTCCATCCTTACTGTCTTCAGTAGAATTTTATCTAATCTCAGTGAGATAGAAAACAAGACCCCTAGAAAAACATGATGAGCTTGCTCTGATAGGTGGAAATACTTATATTTGGCCTGTTTATACTAAAGTGAGATCTTCCCCTTTTCTTCCTTAATTTAAAAAGATCAGGAAAGAGATGAACACATCTGTAAAATGGTACACCACTATGCTTCTATTTAACAAAAAGAGTACCTCTATCCCGTTTTTAAATTTTTTTCTTTTGAAGTTTAGTAACTTGAGTTTTATGTATACAAAACGGTGGAATAAACTACCTCTACTAATGAGGAGAAAGCTTTCCAAGGATATATGAGGCTGAACCCTGTGAAACTGCCGATGTCTGCCTCTGTTTAACCTGAAAAGGGCGATTTCACATCTTTCAACCTGTACCTGGGTTTAGGACATTTTACTTAGAATATAATACTGAGGTTTAAGAGTGTGATCGGGACTTTCTCACTTCTCACGCCCTGTGAGTCAAACTTAGTTTCCAAAAACAGTACTGCATAAAGTGCACTGGGGCCATAACCCACTGGACAGGAAGCTGGAGTCTGGGCTCTGGAGTCAGACGGCCGGGCTCGAGTCCTGACGCCCCTGCGCACAGCTGTGACGTGGGGGGCAAATCAGCCTCTGCTCCCCTTGCACTGCGCCGTGTGCACATCAAGGTGATCGCAGTTCCTGTCTTGTAGGGTTGTTATGAGGACGAAATAAAAATAATACATCTCCGGACCCTCTTTATTCAGGGGTTCTGTACTGCAAATTCACCCACTGGCCAAAGTTTGTTTGTAACCCAAAGTTAATACTTGTAAGCACATTCTCAGTGACTGGGGGCAGGTCCAGAGGCGTGAAAAGCTGGTCACCCAGCACTTAGGTCGGGCTGGGGTGGAGCCAGACTGTGCTGTGCCTCCTTGTTTCTGCTCATCCTGCAAACAAGCGACACTTTCAGGGTCTGCTTGCTGCCACATTTTTCACACATTTGGGCCTTTTGTCGGTGATCTCACTGTTTAAAATAGGCCCCAAGCCTCGTGCTGAAGTGCTGCCTTGCGCTGTAAGCACAAGAAAGCTTACGGAGGGGAATGTGTCTTAGAGAAGCTGCATTCAGGCTGAGTGATACGCTGACGGCTGTGAGTTGCACGTGAATGAATCAATAATACACGCTAAGAAGTTTTTAAACAGAAGTACATCAGGCAAGGTTGTAGGCTGATCATTTGAGGAAAGTGCTCTCACAAGCTCGCAGGAACCTGACCTGTGTCTCTCCTAGGAGCAGTGTTTGTGGCAACTTTGTCCAACGTAACGTGCAGATAACAAGCACCGACTGTAGGCGTAGACGGCAAGTGCTGATCAGCGCTGGGTTTCGCGACTGTAGCCATCACAGTCGGTTCTTCAGGTGTGATTCCTGCCCGGGTTCCCTGTCTCCCTTCCCATCCGTGGAAGGAAAATCTAAACAGGGTCGGTATTGCTCAGTGAGCTCTGTGACATGGGCCTGGAGGCCGCAGAGGAAGGTGGCTCGCTTGCCTCTGCCTGGAGGAGGGCCTGACCTCTTGACCTGACGAAGTTGTCCAGAACACCTGCTGGAAAGGCAAGATGTTAGACCTGCAGGCGGATGTGCCCGCAGGCGGCCGGGCTCAGTCGTGTCCGACTCTATGCCACCTCACAGACTGGAACCCACCCAGGCTCCTCTGTCCATGGAACTCTCCAGGCAGGAATACTGGAGTGGGTTGCCAGTTCCTCCTCCAGGAAATCGTCCCGACTCAGGGATCAAACCCACGTCTCCTGTGGCTCCTGCATTGGTACACGGGTGCTTTACCACTGTGCCCCCTGGGAAGCCCCAAGATACCAGGACATTTACCCTAAAATGCCTTGGGGCCGTCTATCTGCTTATTGGACGCCGGCCCAAAAACATGGTTTTAGGACAAATGTTTATCCTAAAGGACAAAGGACTCCTTAAGGACAGATCTTTTCTAACTCAGCATCCGTCAGTCACAGTCCTCTCCAGGCAACTTCTCGTATCTTCCTGCCTCGTTTTCTTCTTTCTTTTCCTTTCTTCCCCTGGCTTTGTGGCTTTAGAAGCCCCTGATCCTTTCTCCTTTGGGGTTACCCTGAATCTGTGTCTCCAAATTGCCCTTCTTAAGGCCCCAGATAAACTGTCCCTGTTTGCAGACTCCTGTGTGACATGTTTTGGCGGACACATCCTGGTGAACAGTCTGTAAGGAAAGCAACCTCTCGCCCATAATCCTGGAACAAAAGCCAGGAGCTGCCTACTTCCTTCCTCTTCCCGCCTCTCAGACTCAGAGCTTTCCAGAGCCAACGGCCTTTTCACACACAAGGCAGTGGGACAAAAGGTTCCAAGAGGGGAGACGCGAGGCTTGAGAGAGTCTTTTCTGAGCCCTGAGATAAGAGTCCCCGCTTTCCTCTAGTCCTGCCGGGGGGCCGGTGGAAGGGTCTCCACACCTGCCACCAGTCCCTCCTCCCTCCGTCCCTTCATCTGTCTACAGGGGAGCGGGGGTGTCGAAGGCAAACACAGGTCCCAGGGGCAGAGCCCCCAGTCAGGGAGGAGGAGGTCCCCACCACCGGGGAGCACGTGGTCTCCTCTGCAGACAAGCCCGGGCCCAGAGCAGCCCTGGGAGGCCTCTCCACCCCACCTCAGGACCCCTCCCCTCAAGAAGCGCGTGCACAAACCACCACCCCTCCACCAGGTGACGGGGGTGACAGGGGCTGGCTTCCCAGAGGGGCCTGGGGGGAGGTATGCGGGCACCCAACCCCATGGCAACATTTAAGCATCTTGAAACAAAGATAATATAAAGCATCTCAAATTTCCTATTCTCATTTCTTAGACTTCATACAGTTCTTATAGAAAGTTGCATCAGACAGTCTCCAGCAGCAATTCGGCTAGAAAGTCACACTCAGATCTGAGTGCCTGTGCTGCTGGAAGTGCCTTAGGAAGAGTGCAGAAGTCGGGGGAGAGCTGACAGGAGTCCATCACGGGCCATTTACTCTGTCTTTTCAGCTCGTCTTTTAACTGCTCCCCGGGACATGACAGAAAACCTTGGTGCAAAATGTAACACCGAGCTTTTCCTGCACGAGGACCGAGGCCCCAGATGCCTCTGAGTGAATAAAGTCGGTTTCCCGTTAAGGCGGTGAGGCTACTCCCAGGCAGAGGGTCAGGATCAACTGTCAAGGTGTGGGTGAAAGAGAAGGAACTGGGGACAGTTCAGTTCAGTTCAGTTCAGTCGCTCAGTTACGTCTGAATCTTTGTGACCCCACGGACTGCAGCACGCCAGGGCTCCCTGTGCACCACCAACTCCCAGAGCTTGCTCAAACTCATGTCCACTGAGTCAGTGATGCCATCCAACCATCTCATCCTTTGTCGTCCCCTTCTCCTGCCCTCAATCCCTCCCAGCATCAAAGTATTTTCCAAGGAGTCAGTTCACATGAGGTGGCCAAATTACTGGAGTTTCAGCTTTAGCATCATTCCTTCCAAAGAAATGCCAGGGCTGACCTCCTTCAGAATGGACTAGTTGGACCTCCTTGCAGTCCAAGTGACTCTCAAGACTCTTCTCCAACACCACAGTTCAAAAGCATCAATTCTTCGGCGCTCAGCCTTCTTTACAGTCCGACTCTCACTTCCATACATGATTACTGGAAATACCATAGCCTTGACTAGACAGACCTTTGTTGGCAAAGTAACGTTTCTGCTTTTCAGTATGCTGTCCAGGTTGGTCATAACTTTTCTTCCAAGGAGCAAGTGTTTTTGAATTTCATGGCTGCAATCACCATCTGCAGTGATTTGGGAGCCCAAGAAAATAAAGTCTGTCACTGTTTTGCCTAGAAAGATGGACTTCCCAGATGGCGCTAGTGGTTAAAAAAAAAAAAAAACTTGCCCACCAATGCAGGAAACATAAGAGATGAGAGTTGGATCCCTGGGTCAGGAAGATCCCCTGGAGGAGAGCATGGCAACCCACTCCAGTATTCTTGCCTGGAGAATCCCACAGACCGGCGGGCTACATAGGGCTACATAGTCGTGAAAAGTTGGACACGACTGAGTGACTGGCACCTCCACAGTGTGTACCAAACCAACTTAGCACACACGCATGCATGGACGCCTGGAAGGATGTGGGTGAAATGAGCAGAGAAGATGTAAGCCTTTAGGGAAACAGCCTTAGCTCTGATGCTCCCTGTGGCCCCGGAGAGACCCCAATTCCTTTGTGCCGTCCCCGACGACATCCCTGCAAACAGATGCTCCAAGGGTCCCACTGCAACAGGGGACCTGCCTGGCGCCATCCCCACTGTCTCTCCTGAGTCAGCAGGGACCCTGCGGTGATCGCCAGACTGCCCAGCCCCCAGGGCAGGCAGATGTGGGGGCCAGTAAACCACACGTGAGAACACCATCATCCTGGGAGACACACAGCACAGAGGTGGCCGACGTCAGCTCCAGCTGATCCGCCCAGACGGGTCCCGCTCCGGCCGCTGCCTGCATGTGGCATGGAGGTCATTTTAAGCCTGTTCGTCTCACTCCTCTGCTGAAGAGCCTCCAACAACTCCCCTCCATCTTCAGAGTGAAGGACGCTATCAAAATAACAACAGACTGGGTAAACCGGGCAACTCGCAGAGCTGGTCATGACCCAGCCCAGCTCTTCTCTGCAGCCCTACGCGTCACCACAACTGCCTTTCCATGCACACACACACACACACACACACACACTGTAGACACCCACACAGACCCACAACTCAGCCAGCTCTCCCTGCTCAGCCTGCAGAAGCCACAGGCCCGCCAACAGGCCTGTCTACCCTGTTCTCATTGCCTGAAGCCTTGCTCCCATGTGCCCCACCCGCCCCAAGCTCCTCCAAACTTCCTTTCTTGGCCAGCTCCTTCGGTCTCCTCGGTCTCCTCCTCTGGGCAGCCCTCCCGGACCTCCTACAACGTGAGCAAGGTCCCCTGCCTGGAGCTCTCCGAGCTGCTGTGTCCGTCCCTAAGTAGGGTCACCAGCCTCTCCCTGGCTTTGCCTGGCCGAGGGCAGCCTTGTGTCCAGACCCCACCCTGTGGCAGATGCTCAGAGGATGTTTTCAGAAAGAATAAATGAGCAACAATTATTACCCAGTCACTAAGTGTGTCTGACTCTTTGCAACCCCATGGACTACAGCACACCAGGCTTCCCTGTCCTTCACCATCTCCCAGAGTTTACTCAATCTCATGTCCATCGAGTCGGTGATGCCATCCAACCATCTCATCCTCTGTCGTCCCCTTCTCCTCCTGCCCTCCGTCTTTCCCAGCATCACGGTCTTTTCCAATCAGTCAGCACTTCTCATCAGGTGGCCAAAGTCTTGGGAGTTTCAGCTTCAGCATCAGTCCTTCCAGTGACTATTCAGGGTTGATTTCCTTTAGGATTGACTGGCTGGATCTCCTTGCTGTCCCAGGGACTCTCATGAGTAATGTAAGCAGAGAGTATTTAACGAGTCTGAGACATCAGCTGCCTCCATCTGCCATCTAAAGTTAGTTGTAGGGAGAAAGCTAATGCAGAGACTGTCCTGTGAATAGCTACCCCCTCAGAGGGCTGGTGAGATCTAGAAAGATAAGCTGGGTATTCAAACGGCTGACATGAGCCAGGCCTTTCCTCCACGCGGGTGCCCACTGGCCCTCCCTCCATGGCTGAGAAGGTCTGGAACCTGGGCCACGTGCCAGCTAGGTGGTGTCCAACGGTGCCCAGCGTACCCTGACCCCGGGTCCCTACCCTGGCACTGAGCCACGTGAGTCCCCGAGTGAGAAGTGGAGGGCTGTGTTCCCCAGGGGTCTGCTCTGTTGGAAAATACCCCGCTTCTCCCTTTTACTCACGTGTGGTTTTCCAAAGAAGGACATAAAAGTGATTCTTTTTCTGATTACTTCCCCGGGAGAAGGTTTTACACCTTGAACTGCTTGACGAGTGAACATCCCGGCCCTGAGTCCTGTCTCCCAAGAGCAGAGAGGGCCTGGCTGGGAGGAGTGGGCCTCTGCTCTTCCTCCACCTTCTGTCGACAGGTGCTGTGCTCAGCATCGCACCGTTGCCGCCGCGGATTCAGCTCCGCTGTGAATGGGGCTTCCGGGCGCCCTATTCACATCCGTCTGAGACCTGCAGGAAATCCCTTTGGTGGCTTCTGAACACAAGTGGACCTCTCACGGCTTCGAATTAATGAACCAGCTATAAACGAGTTTTGGATGTTGCTAGCTTAAAAGCAAACGTAGGTAGAAACCAACACAACCATGTAAAGCAATTATCTTCCCATTGAAATATTTTTTAAAATCAAGAGGAAATTCAGCATTTGATCACCTATTCCTCCTGCTCCGTTTGCTATGTCCCTAGTGATTGATGGAAACACGACTGCAGGACGACACAAATGGTTAAAATATGTTCCCATGGCAACCAGGATGCAACCCACAGAAAACGAGTGTGTATTAGTGCGATTAACTTACGGTCCAATTAAAAATAACATAATCCTCCCTTTAAGGGATTAGTGGATAAAAGTGCATTTATTTTCTACTTGGTACTTTGTTCAGAAAAGAAAAAGATACTGTATCACCATGAAGAATTTTTGAAATGATATTTAATCAGAAATGAGCAAAAACAAAACAGGGCACGGTGAATTTTAACTTTGGATGTTAGAGGCCCCTGAAGGCAGCACGTGGGAGCTTGTTGGGGACGCAGAGTCTTGAGCCCTGGAGTGAAAGTTTCCAGGAAGCGGGCCCCTGGGAGGACAGATATACACGGTGAGTGTGCACGTACTGGCCCCCACTAGGCAGGCAGAGGGAGCCCGGGGCGGCTCTATTCAGAGGGCTGGTTTGGAGGGATACTTGCACAAAAACAAGGATTTGCTGCCACACTCCAGAGACTTCAGTTCCCAGGTCTATACTGATTCCGTTCTTCGTTATCCATCTCAGCTCTCCCTTGCAGAGCCCGAGCCTCGTGCCCCCGTGGTGGGCATCCCTGCCTCTCCGCTCCGGCTCTGACTCGACTCTCAACCTGCTGACCGGGGAGACACAGGAGACGGCCCCTTGGCTTCCACACTTGCGTGAGGCTCCCTGACACACACGTCAGGTCCTTACCACCTGTCCCGACCGGGCCTCCATGGAGACGGAGCAGCAGGTGTCTGCACAGGACGCAGGGCCAGCCCGGTGGGCAACGATAGGGGCAGACATGCACTCAGACCTTGGAATAGAGTCCCGGCCGGGGCCTCAGGCCCATTCAGGATGGGGGGGGCAACATTTGGAGGGGAAAGGGCCAGGCTCCTCTTCTGCGTCCACCTGTCATTAGGTGGGGGCTGGCTCTGGGCACACATGTGACCCGGTGCATGGTAGCCATTCCTGCAGAGGGACCCAGTCAACACCAGAGCGGCTTAACGGAGGTTATGCGGAAAGGGGCCGTCAGCCTGGGGGCCGTGCAAAGGTGGGCACCACTGTGGAGCCACCCGCACGCTGAGTGTCAGGAGCCAGGCCCAGGCCGGCCGTGGCTGTGGCCAGGCACAGGAGGGCTGTGTGGGTGCAGCTGCTGTGTCCAGAAGGGTTTCCTGACCACAGTGGGGTCAAAGAGTGATGCTGGACCCACACCTCCGCTCCTTGAAGCTGGCTTGGCTGAAGCAGAGGAAGGCAGCTCGAGACAGGTCCGGGCACCGCTTACCCCGATGCTGGGTCTGTGTTTGAACCCTGTCGTTTCAAACGACCCGTTCACTTCGTGTTTCCTCTGCCTCCTTCATCTTCACAGAAAACTGGGACCCACAACAGTGCTGACGTGATCGGGATGTTGGAAGGATTACATGCGATTATGCAAGTAGGGATCTAGGTCTGTGCCTGCTGCGTGTCCAGCGCTCGCTCCACGCCGGACGGAGACTCAGGGCAGGTCGGTCCAGCCGCTCAGTCGTGTCCGACTCTTTGTGACCCCATGAATCGCAGCACGCCAGGCCTCCTGTCCATCACCAACTCCTGGAGTTCACTCAGACTCACGTGCATTGAGTCAGTGATGCCACCCAGCCATCTCATCCTCTTTCGTCCCCTTCTCCTCCTGCCCCCAATCCCTCCCAGCATCAGAGTCTTTTCCAATGAGTCAGTTCTTCGCATGAGGTGGCCAAAGTACTGGAGTTTCAGCTTCAGCATCATTCCTTCCAAAGAACACCCAGGACTGATCTCCTTTAGAATGGACTGGTTGGATCTCCTTGCAGTCCAAGGGATTCTCAGGAGTCTTTTCCCACACCACAGTTCAAAAGCATCGATTCTTCGGTGCTCAGCCTTCTTCACAGTCCAACTCTCACATCCATACATGACCACTGGAAAAACCGTAGCCTTGACTAGACGGACCTTTGTTGGCAAAGTAATCTCTCTGCTTTTGAATATGCTATCTAGGTTTCTTTCCAAGGAGTAAGTATCTTTTAATTTCATGGCTGCAATCACCATCTGCAGTGATTTTGGAGTCCAAAAAAATAAAGTCTGACATTGTTTCCACTGTTTCCCCATCTATTTGCCATGAGGTGATGGGACCGGATGCCATGATCTTCGTTTTCTGAATGTTGAGCTTTAAGCCAACTTTTGCACTCTCCTCTTTCACTTTCATCAAGAGGCTTTTTAGTTCCTCTTCACTTTCTGCCATAAGGGTGGTGTCATCTGCATTTCTGAGGTTATTGATATTTCTCCCGGCAATCTTGATTCCAGCTTGTGCTTCATCCAGCCGAGTGTTTCTNGATCTTCGTTTTCTGAATGTTGAGCTTTAAGCCAACTTTTGCACTCTCCTCTTTCACTTTCATCAAGAGGCTTTTTAGTTCCTCTTCACTTTCTGCCATTCGCATCATTTATTTAGATAAACCAATGGTTGTTTCTCAGCCTGGTCCCTTAGTTGCTGTGAACTTGTTCAGATTTTCTGCTGTTTATTTTAAATTCTTCATGTTTCTACATAGAAATAATATTATTTCATGCACTTCTGGTTGGTTGCAGCTTTTGGAAGTTCTATTCCCTGGATAAGAAAATGAGTTTCAAATTTGTGTTCAGATGAGGCTTCCCAGGTGGCACTAACGGTATAGGACCCCCCGACCAGTGCATGGGTCTGACCCCCTGGGTCAGGAAGATCCCCTGGAGGAGGGCACAGCAACCACTGCAGGCGTCTTGCCGGGAAATTCCATGGGCAGAGGAGCCTGGCAGGCTAGGTTCCCCAGAGTTGGACACACTGAAGTGACTCAGCACACACACAGTCAAAGGGTGAAAGGAAAGAACTGCTCCGTGCTGCTACAAAGGATACTAACGTCCCAGATGCATGAGCTGGCGTCTCTCTGGGTCACTCTTTCTTGGTACTCCACGACCCAAGCGGACTGAGCTGCAGGGTGTCTTCACTCCAGAGTAGCACACATGGGAAATTCAGAAAGCAGACTGGAGGTCTGTCGTGAGCCTCACCTGTGTTTCTCTTCACGTCCTCACAGCTGTGAATGCATCCCAACTCTCCACCTCAGTGTTCGAATCTCATGAGGCCACGAGGTGGCGTAATTTTGCCACAAAAGAGCCTCAAGTCTGGGGCGAGCCTCGGAAGGCCAAGCCGCTCTGGCCCATCCCTGCTTCTGGGAGAGTCAGCTGTGTGGGGGCTCTAGGCTCTCCGTTGGGGACAGAGTCCTTCCAGCCCAGCCTGGTGACTGTGCCGCTAGGGGATCACGACTTAAATCAGGAGAACCACTGTCCTCCTCGCAGACAGACCGGTGGCCTAGCAGAGCTCAGGGATGTGTGTGCTTCATTGAAAGCCCCAAATATTGAACTGGCTGCTAAAACTGACAGACCGACAAATTCCCCTTCCCCTCCTCCCTCCCACCCCTCCCATGCCCCCCTCCTTTATTCAGGAGCCTCCCCTTTACTTCTTTTGGCCTTGACCTTGCAGTTCCGCCTGGGGACCAGCCCACAGGTGCCAGTGTACACAGAAGAAAGTGCAGAGTCCTCCTGGGAAGGCAGGTGTGTGCCCCGGGCTTTCTGGAAGGACTTGTCTGGTTGTGTTGTATCCACAGAATGAAGTTTCTGTCCTCTGACTGTAGTGTGGCATCTGATTTCCAGTTAGGAACACTCTAGGATATAGATGCCTGTACGTCCTGCCTGTGGAACTTGAGCTGAGATCAGGTAAGACAGATATGTTATCTGCTGTGACTACTGGCATTTAACACGTCAGAACTTGTCGCCTTACACTTAAGGTTGCC
>SJYA01012903.1:0-10469 GCA_006410615.1 Neotragus moschatus
TTTAAAAGTTGACGTATAGTGTACACGCTGTGGAATGCACCCTCTTTGGTTCTCTGAGTTTAGACAAGCCCACCGCAGTCCGTCGCCGCAGCTCTCTGCCAGCCCCTTTGTCATCAGCCAGGCCCGTCCGCCCCTGAGGATTCCCGTGTTCTGCAGCCACAGTCTGTGCTCCTCCAGACCGGCTTCTGTCATTCAGCGTAGGGCATCTGGGGTTTGCCCTGGTCAGTGTGTCTCGAGAGGTCTCACACCCAGAGCATTGTGCGTCCTGCCCCCCCAAACGACATTTGGTCGTTCCCGCTTTTTAGGGCTTGTCAGCAAGATTGCGTGGCCAACCAGCAGCAGGTTTTGGCTAAAGTGTGTCTCATTTTTCTTGGGTAAATATATGGGCTTGTGACTGCCGCCTGCTATCTTCCTGTTTCCCTCCGTAGGATCTGCCAAGCTGTCCCCAGGGTGTCACGCACTCAGTTTCCCGCCTGGCAGTGACCACCCCATGTCTCCAGTTTGGAAGCAGAGCAGCCAGCCTGCCAGTCTGCAGTGCCGTCTCCTAACAGTGAACGAATGCCCGTGAGCCTCTCTGCGTGGCTTTACTTGCTGATTTGGAATGTTTTCAAATATTTTGCCTGTTTTTCTTACTTTTTTTTTTTTTTTTTTTGAGTCTTGAGAGCTCTCTATAGATTCAGGATTTAAGTCCTTTATCAGATGGACGTTTTGTAAATATTTGCACAGGAAGGCTTTCACTGTCTCTGTCCCAGGACTCTGGGATCTGGTTGAAAGCTGGCGCCTCCTGAACGCAGTGGAGGCGGTGAGCCAGAGCCCTCGGCCCTGACCCCCCACTCCTCCGCACCCCACTGGCCAGTGAGGGTCCTTCTCCAACCCTGAACGCACTTCCACTGGGAGCGCAGTGCTGGCCTTCCCTGGGGACGCCTGCCTCTGACCAGAGGACTCCGGATGCCCCAGGCCACGTGCTGCTCCCCAAATGGCGCCCCTGGGGTTCCCTGAGAGGACAGAAGAGGCCACCTGGAGAGAGGCCTGGCCAGCCTGCGGCGCCTCCCCAGCGACACTGTGGTCTGCACGCTTATACAACCAGTGATAAGGTGGCGTGACCCCATAATCCACCCCAGGTGATGGCCCCGCCCCGCCCTCACACAGGCTTGCTGGAGCCCCAGCCAGGGGTCTGGAGGCAGGGCTGCTTGGGCCTCTGACGTCACCTCTGTCCCCCTGAGACGAGGTCCCCAGGCCCAGCTGATGCGGCTCCGCTCCTGGGCAGGGAGGTGAGGGGGTGAGGACTCTAGGGGACCTGGGCCCCAAGGGGGAGCCTCCTGGCTGGAGCAACCTGACCGTGGGTGCTTCCCAGTGGCGCCCCCATGGGCCCCGGGCTCCAGCCACGGTGCCCACAGGTGGACAAGGCCCAAGTCAAGTGAGAGCCCTCTGGAGCCCTCCCGGAAATGACCTCTGGAGCCAGTGGGGACACTCAGGCGATTGTGCCAAACAATGAACAAAGAGGGGCTGGCGTTTCCGGAGCCGTGATGCTGTCCACTGCCCAGGCGGCTCGCTGGCCCTGCCCCACTGCGGGCTGGGTTATAAAGCTGCCCACAAAGGGGGGCGGTGGACCAGTGCCGGGGCCAGAGGGCACGGATGGGGATGGGGGCCATGCTGCTGAGCTGTGCCCTGCTGCTGCTCTGGCCACCCTCGGCTCGGGCTGACGTCCTGGTGCAGCCAGATTTTGATGCCGACAAGGTACGACAGGCCCCCGTGCTGGGCCGTGCGAGTGGGGGTCCGGGCTGGGCTGCCGCTGGAAACAGGAGTGGCTCTGTCCTAGTGGAGCCTGCCGCCTCCGTGGGACGCTTGCTTGGTGCCCTGGGCCTGCACACCCTTTAGAGTCCCTTCCGTTTCCCCTGAAACAACCCTGTTTGTGGGTAGTTACTGACCCACTTCACAACTCGGAGAACTGAGGCTCCCAGTGGCCAGGAGCCCTGCCCCAGGTGAGTGGCAGACAGGAGCTCGGACACTCCGGAGACCCCCGGCCGAATGGCTTCAAAGCTGTGGGCCTTGTGGCCCGGGGTCGGCGCGGGAGCCGCCCCAGCCCACTGAGCCGCCTTGCAGTTCTCAGGCCTCTGGTACGTGGTCTCCATGGTGTCTGACTGCAAGGTCTTCTTGGGCAAGAAGGACCACCTGCTGATGTCCACCAGGGACATCAAGGCCTCGGCGGGGGGCAACCTCAGCGTCCACATGGAGTTCCCCAGGTGAGCGCGCGCGGGGTGAGCGCGCGGGGGCCGTGTGGGCGGGGCCGAGAGTGAGCTGGCCGTGCACCCCCAGGGCGGACGGCTGTTACCAAGCGGATGCGGAGTACCTGAGAGTGGGTGCCCAGGGGCACTTCCGAGTCCCAGGTAAGTGACCCCCACCCCCTTTTCTATGGGGGATCCTCCCCCATGCCCCTTCCTTCCCGCCGCGGGGCCCTCCCCCCCTGCCTGGGCCCCGCCCCCCTTCCCGTGTGGGTGGATGCTCGGCTGGGCCGCCGTCCAGAGCTACCGTCTCCTCTGCAGCCTTGGGCTACCTGGACGTGCGCGTGGTGGACACGGACTACAGCTCCTTCGCCGTGGTCTACATCTACAAGGAGCTGGAGGGCGCACTCAGCACCATGGTGCAGCTCTACAGTGAGGGTTCCCAGCACCCCCGACCCCGCCCCCACCCGCTGGGGCACCTCTCCAGGCCCTGCCCACACCATCGCACACTCCCAAGTCTAGACCAGGTCCAGGTGGGGGCTGGCGGAACCCCCAGCGCTGCCAGTGGGTCCGGCTGAACTGAAGGGCCTCTGAAGGCTGGGCACTCAGGCCAAAGCTCAGGCCTGTCTCTGGCTGGAGACCCCGCCTCCCCTGCTTGGCCTGCGGCCTAACAGCCTGAGCAGGGGCTGCAATACTATTCTGCTTTAATTTCTCGTGAGCTCGGCAGAGTGAACCAGGAGAGTTCCCCAAGGGGAGAGGTGAGGGCGGGAACCTGGCTTTGGGAGCTGCAGGTAAAAGGGGGTGGGGCTCCAGGACGCAGGGTCTGGTACCCCAAGCTCCCAGGTGCCCTGTGTGAACTGGAAACGGCCGCCCCTCTGGGCAGCTTCCAGTCCCCACTGGCCCCTCAGCCAGGCAGGCACTTTCATCGGCACACAACCTGCCCAGCCTCAGGTGGCAGACCTACCGTCCCTTCAGGAAAGGGCAATGAGGCCAGGGGCCCCCATCTGCCCCTCTCTCTCACCTCTGTGACCCACAGGGGTTCACAGGGGCCCCTGCTCTGCCCCAGGCCGGACCCAAGAAGCGAGTCCCCAGGCCCTGGAGGCCTTCCAGGACTTCTACCCGACGGTGGGGCTGCCAGCGGACATGGTGGCCATGCTGCCCAAGTCAGGTACCCCTGCGGCCCCGTGCCTGCCAAAGCCAGGGCCCAGCCAAAGCCCCGCCCCTGCCAAAGTCCCGCCCTGCTGAAGCCCCGCCCCGCCAAAGCCCCGCCCCCTCCAAAGCCCCGCTCCGGCCCCCAGTCCGGAGTCCTGGCAGGAGGTAAGCCTGTCTTCCAAGGGTGTGTTGGCAGGGGGGTGGGGGGAGTGGCGGAGGGTGGAGCCGCCCCCAGCGGGTCCCTTGGCACTGGAAGGGGCTGCAGGAGGCAGGGGACAGTCCCAGCCAGCCCAGCCTCTCGGGCCCCTCTGTCTTTCTATAGATGTGTGTTCCCCGGGGGACAGGCACGCACCCTGAGGGCTCCGGAGACCCAGTTTGGCCCTTCCCAGGTAGGGGCCAGGGTAGCGCCTCCCGCCCACCCTCCAGGGCCCGTGTGCCTGGACCTCTGGCCTCTCGCCTGCTGAGGTCTGCACGTGCGGGTCCCCACCACCCCTCGTTCTCCCTGGACACCCACTCCTGGGCCTGCACGTCCACTTACACGTCACCTCTTCCAGGGGAGCCTCTCCTGGTCACCTAGGGCTGCCGTAACAAACTGCCAGAAACTGGGGAGCTTAAAACAAGGGCAGGGGCAGGAACTCACTCTCTCAGCCTAGAGGCCAGAGGCACAGAGTCAAGGATGAGGCAGGGCTGTTCCTCCCGGAAGCTCTGGGAGAACCCCTGCCTCTGNGTCCACTTGCACGTCACCTCTTCCAGGGGAGCCTCTCCTGGTCACCTAGGGCTGCCGTAACAAACTGCCAGAAACTGGGGAGCTTAAAACAAGGGCAGGGGCAGGAACTCACTCTCTCAGCCTAGAGGCCAGAGGCACAGAGTCAAGGATGAGGCAGGGCTGTTCCTCCCGGAAGCTCTGGGAGAACCCCTGCCTCTGCCAGCGGCTGTTGGTGCTGACGATCCTTGGTCTGTCGACCCACCACTCCCATCTCTGCCTCGCTTGTTAAGAGGCCAGATTGCCTTCATATAAGGATACCCTAAATAACAATTACATCTGCAGAGACCTTATTTCCACATAAGGGCATTTTCAGAGTTCCAAGTGGATGTGGATTTGGAGGGACATAATTCAGCCCAGTGCATCCTGTGTCCTGGCTTGCCCAGAGCACGGGGCGCTGCCTTGAGATTGCCGAGTTCTCATCCTCTCCCAAGGGCCCCACAAGGTGGGAACCGCATACTCCTGGTTTGCTGCCGCCACAGGGCTGAGGCCTTGGGACCCCTTGGGACATGGATGCAGGGGGGCTCTTGGGGACGCCTTCTCCCAAAGCGGACAGGGGCCCCTCGGGCCCCTCACCCCACTTCCCCGTGAAGAACTTGGGAACCTACATGAGCAGTAAGCCTCGGACACAATGTGACAGTCGCCGGCATCGGGAGGCACCCCTCGGCCTCTCCTGGCACAATTAGGTTAGGTGGGGGCTTCCAGAGTGGCCTGCGGGCAGCGGCCCTCTGGCCTTCACTGCATTCTGCTCCCCTGGCCAGGCCGAGTTTGCCCAGGGCTACGCTGGGGGCATCGGGCTGCTGCAGCTTTCAGTGGGTCTCAACGACACGGCCCAGGGTCCTGGGTCCGTCCCTGTTTCAGCCACATTAGGGATCGCGTCACGTGCCGTCAGTAAGGTTCTAGCTGCAGAGAGCGAGAGCCTGTCTGCCTGCTCTGTGCCTCACCCCCAGGACTATGTTAGAGAAAGCTCAGTTTAGGGTAAAGTGCACACCTACGTGGACCCCCTCTCCAGGGCTGCGTCTGTAGGTTCCTTGGGGTTAAGTGGCTGTTCTGCCAGCCAGGGAGGTGGTGAGGCCCTGGGGACAGTGGCTGGGTCCCTGGGGAGCCCAGTAAGGGGCAACACTGGGGCTGTGGCCTCGGGGGGAGGGGGCCGCCTTGGGGGAGCATTTCCATGGTTGCAGAAGCTTCGGTGGCAGAATCTGCTCACCCTGCCCTTTTGAGGGATGAGTAGGTGGGGCACCCTGCTGTGTGAAGCGCCACTCAGGGGTCCGAGGAGTGACCAGACCTTTGCTGTCTGTGCAGGGCAAGCTGGAGCAGCACCGAGTTGTCCTGACCCACAACGTTCCGGCCCTGCACCTCCCCGTCCCCCACCCTCCGTGGGCATCTCCTGGGGCTTCCCCCTTCTGCTCAATAAACAGTCTGCAGTTTTGAGGCCCCTGGATTCTTTGGAGAGGTCGTCAGGGACGGCCCTGGGGACCTACTGTGATCTGGGCTCCTGGAGCCACTGAGGCCAGGAGGTTCAGGGCTGAGGATGGGCACTCTGGTTCAGAAGGAGGAGGCACCAGCCAAGGGTGGCCCTCTGTGAGGGCTGCACCCACAAGCAGCATCTGGGTCCCCCGGCCCGGCCCCTGTGGGCTCATGGCCCCTGTGGGCTCATGGCCCCTGTGGGGATGCCGAGGCACCCTGGGCAGCCTGGCCCTGTGGCTGGGCCTCCGTCAGGGGCAGAACCCACAGAGGCAAAGCAGCCGCAGGGGAGCTTTGGGATGCAGCTTGTCAGCGTTTCCTTCCTGCTGTTGCTGTGACCTTGACCTTGGGCTCGTTGGTCAGCCTCCATGAGGCTTGGGAACAGGTCATGGTCATGGCCAGAGCACTCTGAGCCCCTCCCTGCGGCCCATCCTGAGCGCCCCTGGATGGACCCTCGGGCCCGAGCGGAGAGCCTGCTGGGTGCCTTGTCTGCTCACAAGGAAACCAAGGCACAGAGAGGTCAGCAACTTGCACAGCCAGTGGCCTGGCTGGGGTCCTGCGGCCGGGCTCCGGGGCCTGAGCTCCCTGCTGAGCCTCGATGAGGTGGGGGAGCTGGAGTGCCCCATGCCCAGGGCACGCTGCGGCTCCTGCCCTGACACCGCGCCCCACGGAGCTCACAGCATCCGGCTCTGCCCAACACACACACTTCAAAGGGCAAGGCCCTCGATGGGGCAGGAAGACGCTGGACGTCCTGCTTCACTGCTCATGGGCGTCCTGCACCCTGGCAGGGTGGGGCAGGAAGCTGTTAGCTCTGAGCGCTCCTGTCCTCGCCTTGGGCTGGTCACCCCAAGACAGGGGGCGGCCCTGGGCTTCCTGTCCTCTCTTCTCTGCCCGCTCAGTCCCCTGGAGACCTGGCTTGTGAGCCCAGCTCCGGGCTCAGCCAGGACCCAGGTCAGCCTCCCCATGCACCCCGCCCCACTCCTTCCCTTTGGATGGGACCCCTGGGTCTCGGGGCTGCCCAGTCCTTGTGTGACCCACAGCTTTGCTTCAGGGTCAAGGTGGCGGTCCTCCTGCCTCGGGTGAGCGGGCCTCCCCTTTAGCTGGCCAGGTCTGTGTGATCCTTTGTGGCCTTCAAGGTGGAGAGGCCACCCTGCATCGGCCAGAGGCCAGGGCTGCGACCTGGGTTGTGGCTGCCTTGGTGCCCTGGGACCCTCCTGGGCTCTGCTCGCCGTCCTGACGGGTGGGGAGCCTGAGGAAGGTGGCTCCCTCGGGCAATGTGACTGGAGGCCCTGGTGCCCAGGTAGCCTGTCTCTGCCTTTACCCTGACCTGCTTGCCATCTGGTCCCGGGCTTGGGGACCAGGACAGGGGTTCCCAAGGCTGGCCCCGCCTGGCCCCGCCTGGCCATGCAGGGTGGGTGTCGGGGCAGGTGTCAGGGCGGGAGAGGTCCCATCCAGTGGAGAAGCTGCGCACACAGGAAGCGGGTGGGTTGCCGGCCACTGCCTGGTGTCCATGGAGGGGCAGGCGCCCAGGCAACCCCAGCGCCGCCTCCCGCCAAGCATCTCTCTCTCTCCTGCGGCCCCCTCTGCAAGCAACGATCTCTCCCACCCACGCCTCACAGCCCCTCCAACACTCCTCCTACCCAGAAGTGGCCCTCACCTGCCTCTGTAGTCCAGGCCTGTGGGGTGTTCACCCACTTTTCCGGAGACCCATCAGAAAGAGCTTGAAGACTGCTGTGAGCCCTGGGAGGGGAGTCTGGCCATGTGTGTGGGCCCGGGCTTGGCGAATCAGTCCTAGCAGCCCCTCCTCGGGGGGAGACATGGTCCTGGCAGCCCTGCGTGGGGGTGGGGGTGGGGTCTGTCCTGCTCTCAGGCCCCCAGGCAGGCCCTAGACCGAGAGGGGGTGGCACGGGCTGCTCTGGTCCAGGTCACCCCCCGCCCCAGGGCTGTGGGCGTCCTGGGGCCCGGATGCATGCCCCTGAGTGGCTAGAGGCCAAGTTCACCGCGGTCCTCTCGGGGGGGTTGCACCCCCGCCCACCCTCCATCCTGCTATAACCCTGCCCAGGGCTCAGGGCGTGGAGCAGATGCTCAATGGGGGCTGGGCTGCTGAGCGCCCTCCTGGGCCTCGCCCTGGCCCAGGTGCAGATGACCCCGCAAGGCCTGGACCTGCAGAAGGTGCTGGTCTTCCTCAGGGCGGCGGTCTAGGGCCGGGAGGGCCCTGAGGGCCCATCTCCTCCGGCTCTCCTCTCCCACGGATGAGCTGGGGCAGGCGCACGGGGGCCCCAGGACACCCGGGTGTGAGCTCAGCCTGGCCTGGGGTCCCCGCTGCTGGCCAGTGGGGATACGGCAAGTACCTAGGGCCAGTGGGGGCGGCCCCATCCCCTGGGGCCTCCTCTGGGTGACCGTGTCCTCAGCCTGGCTGGCCGCTCCCCTGAGGGGGTCTCTGGGGTGTGGGCCTCAGGGTGGCCATCTCCTGCTCCCGGGTTGGCGGCTTCCTGCTCTGACCTCTGACCCCACAGGCAGTGGGAGCGGAGGAGGAGGCCTTCCCGGGGCAGGGACCTTGGCGGGGCACTTGGTCTCCATCTGGAGGCTTCTTTGTCTGAGCTCCTTCTTTGCCTGGCCTGGGCCAGCAGGCTCAGAAACTGCTGGTGTCAGACACAGGTTTGCTTCTCTTGCAAAAAATGATCAGTTTTTAAAAGCTTCAGAGGGTGGAGAAGGAAATAGGAACCCACTCCAGTATTCTTGCCTGGAAAAGTCCATGGACAGGGGAGCCTGGCGGGCTGCAGTGAGGATGGAGGGTGATGGGTTGGGAGCTATAAACTGGTAGAACTGAAACAAATCAAAAATAAAAGCTTCAGAGGGAAGGTCCAGGCCCCAGGGGTGGTTTCCAAGGCGACCGCTCTGTCCTCCAGCATGGCCGTGCAGAGCCAGGCCTCCCCCACGGGGCAGGGCTGCTGGCCACCCTCCTTGGGGGGTCTTCACGTCCAGCCGGCCCGCTCCCTGCCCCGTCTCTCGAGCTCTGACAACCGCTGCCTCTGCTCNCAGAGGGAAGGTCCAGGCCCCAGGGGTGGTTTCCAAGGCGACCGCTCTGTCCTCCAGCATGGCCGTGCAGAGCCAGGCCTCCCCCACGGGGCAGGGCTGCTGGCCACCCTCCTTGGGGGGTCTTCACGTCCAGCCGGCCCGCTCCCTGCCCCGTCTCTCGAGCTCTGACAACCGCTGCCTCTGCTCAGGGGCAGGCATCACAAGGCCAGGTTTCTTCGGAGACAGGGCACTAGCCCTGTGGCAGCTGCAGACAGGCCCATGTGGGGACCCAGGGCCCCCACGGGGACCCTGCGGAAGGCCCACCACCTGCTGCTTCCCTGACCTTTCACAGTCCGCCGACTCCCTGCCTGGGAGGTCTAGGGAGAGGGGTCTGCCTCCCCAGGTCCGGTTCAGCTGCCCAAATGGGCTTGGCTCCGGTCCTTTCTCTAGATGGTAGGATTCTGGTGGGAAGCTGGTGTGGCCTCCAGAGAAAACTTGGCACTGAAGACCCCGAGGAGGCTGGAGGCCTTGTTCCTGACCTTGAGTGGGGAGACGCTGACCGTGACGGTCGCCTACAACAAGTAAGCGGCCCGGCCCCCAGGAGCCTGGGGGTCAGGCATGTGTGTCAGGGGGCGTGGGGCGTGGACGCTACTGTCCCCTGGGTGCACCAGTCCTCCCGGGGTCCTCCCCTGAGAACTGACCCCAGGCCCCAAAGCTGCGTCCTCTCCCGGGTGAAGCAGTGTGTCTTGATGAGGCGCCGTGGGTTTAGGAGTACGGGAGGAGGACTTGCTGGTGGGTGGCTCTCGGAAGGGCACGGGCCCCCTGCCCCAGGCGCTCCTGGGGACAGCATGCCTGCCCCCTTGCTGGGAGCGGGCCCCGGGAAGGCACGCAGGCAGGCATTTTCTTAGTGACCGCTCTGTTGCCTTTTAGCTCAGGAAGTTGTCAGACTGAAGAAATAGTGAGCTCAGAAATGAATGTCTTGGGGAGATTTGTGTTTCCTGGTAAGAGCTGCTTCCTCAGGCCCCACCTGCCGGTTCCTCTTGGCCTGGCTCTTCCCCGTGCCCTTCCCTGCGCTCCTCCTCGCCCCAGGCTCTGTGCTCCCCCCAGTGGACCCGNGTCAGACTGAAGAAATAGTGAGCTCAGAAATGAATGTCTTGGGGAGATTTGTGTTTCCTGGTAAGAGCTGCTTCCTCGGGCCCCACCTGCCGGTTCCTCTTGGCCTGGCTCTTCCCCGTGCCCTTCCCTGCGCTCCT
Source organism: Neotragus moschatus (assembly GCA_006410615.1). NCBI lineage: Eukaryota > Metazoa > Chordata > Mammalia > Artiodactyla > Bovidae > Neotragus > Neotragus moschatus. The sequence goes on from SJYA01012903.1 coordinate 9,873, forward strand.
CCTCGCCCCAGGCTCTGTGCTCCCCCCAGTGGACCCGTCATCCTGCCAGGGCTGCTCTCTAGTCCCCCTAAGCGGGTCCCGGCATCCGAGAGGGTCCTGGCTTGGTGGGGGAGAATGGAGTCAGGCCCTGTCGACCCTGACCTCCCAGGCCGGCCCGCCCCGAGGGGTGCCCGTCCACCCAGGCCTGCCCCCCGCTTGTCCACGCAGGCCGCCGGGAGATCCACGTGTTGGACACGGACTATGAGCAGTACGCCATCCTGCGCCTGTCCCTGCAGTGGCAGAGCAACGAGTTTTATGTGTTCAAGTATCTCAGTAAGCTGCCCCGGGGCGGGGGCTGGGCCGCCGCAGCCCCCGGGGACCCCCTGGCTCAGGCCCCCTGCCCCCACAGCGCGGAGCCTAGGTGGCAAATGTGAGCCTGGGTTCCTGAAGTTCCGGGAGCTGACCACAGACATGGGGCTGTACCTGGTGGGCCGGCATGGTGAGCTCCAGGCCTTGGGGTGGGCTCTGGGCGAGGGGGCCTGCGATGGCGGGGGGTGGGGGCTGGGCACGCATCCCACATGCAGCCCCTCACGCTCTCCTGTCCTGCAGGGAGGTGTG
>SJYA01012904.1:868-11427 GCA_006410615.1 Neotragus moschatus
ACCTGTGTGCAGACCCGGCGGCCAGCATCTCCTCCCGTGGAAGGGCCTGCCGCCCGTAACACGGAGCTGTTCTTCACGGGGTCTGTCTTCTCGGTGCACACGAGAAATCAAACACTGGTTTCTTGCACGCGTGCCCGACCTCTTGAATGCCTTTTTCTCCTTCCTGTCCTCGCAGCGCACCCTCAGCGTCGGGGCTCCGTCTCTCTTGTTGGGGGCGGCTCCTGGAACCCTGCAACCGCGAGGCTTTATTCTAAGCGTCGCGTGTGTCATTACACTGCCAGCAGAATAAATAGTTGCCAGCAGCGCAGACGGCGCAGCGACGCCTGGACTTCCTCGGACAGCCATGGAGATACTCGCCGGGCTCCCTGAAATAGCACCTACAGGAGGAGTGCCGGCTGGGGCAGAGGCGACAGATGGCCCCTTAGCGGTTTCATTGTGAAAGGGAACTGCAACAGCTAGAGCACAGGAGCAAACATGCTGGTCGTGTGCGGGAGGCGACACATTAATTCTCCATTTCGCTGGCGGAGGAAAGGCGCTGTGCAGCTCGTCCTGCAGTCGGGCAGGACGTAGCTTGCTGGCGATGTTCCTGTTTCTCCAGACAACATATCGCTGGTCAGAACCCTTTTTTACAATAAGCGTGTCACCAAGCCCATGATACGGCGTGCTTCTCGCTGGGGCTTTGGCTGCATGAAGACTATTACACGTTTGCGGCATTTCGCCGGCGGTCGTTGCAGACGCGAGAACAGCTGTACCTACAAGTCTAGGGGAGAGCCGGCGACAGGCAGTCCCGTGGTAATAGTAAGTACAGCTTAACCGGGAGCCCACCGCGCCGCACGAATTAGCTGAAAAGGACGAGTGGTCGACAGGCGCAGCAGTTCTGGTGCCTCGACAGAAGAAAGCTTTTGCGGAGGCATGGCGCAGAGCATCTGCCAGCACCAGTGTAGCACGGACACCCGAAGGGGGCAACAAGGGAGGTACTGAGCGAAGGCGGAAGTCGACGCACGATTTGTCACTGACGGATTCTGTACACGCGCGCTGGTGGCTAGCAGCAGCACGGTAAGCAGAACCGGACGGTCTCTTGCTCCTCTGCTCCGCACTTCCTCGCGTGCAGTGACGATTGTAAAGAAGCAGCCTTCTCACTCCACACTCGCGGCAGCCTCCGCACACCGTAAAGCGACCGAAGCAGCACGGGCCGCCCAGTCGCAGCCTTGTGTGCAGCCCAAGAGACATCGACGCCATTACCGCGGTTAAGCGGCACAGGCAGGTCGCTTCGCCGGTAAAATTTCCGGGTATAACGGGCTGCTTCTCTTCGTAGTGTACGCGACAGCTATACGGTAGGGACGTGGACATCTGGCGGGTGTTACACGCATACGTCGCCAGGGGATATCATAGTGCAGAGGCATTGACCGCCTGCCGGGTAGAAGAGGAGTATGTCTTTTTTTTTGACAGAGGACACCGGAGTCCATAGGACACAGTGGCGAGATCCGCGCAACGTTTACGTGAACACGGACTACATGTCGTACACCTCTACTTACGAATACCCGTAGATGCGCAGCTATATAGATGTATATACATACATGTATGTGTACGCGTGTGCACGCTCAGCTGCGTTCCACTGAACTGCGGCGCGCCGCCGGTGTAGCTGGAGAGCAACAGTCCTCAAGTCGCGGTGGATCGTCTCTCAGCGATTGAGTCGGAAACAGCTTTCTTCTCTGCCTCGTGAGAAGAACGTAAATCCCCGTACTCTGCTGCGCCTCACGAGAGGCTGTCCCCACTACAAGCAGAGAAAATCACCCCGGAAGCACCTGGGGAGGACCGACAGCTCCGGGCTCCAGCAAGCATGCGATTGTGTGGCGCGCGCATCCGCCAACGCTGCTGCAGCAAAAGTGGCCGCCGGGGCGCCTCGTAATTTGGGTGAACGGTTGCGCTACGCTAACTCATTGAGAACGCAGGCTCACACACCTCCCAGAACGAAGTCGGCCAGCAATACAAGCAGACGCGCCTCAAGAGGCTTTCTGGTAAGTATAGCCCTCGCGGCGCTGTTCCGCCCTCAAATGCCCCGTCTCCGGGCGGCGCAGGATGCCGCTGCATGCCGCTGGAGAGCACGTAGCTTACAACACAGCAAGCGAGGCTGGGCAGGACGACCCCTAAGAAGCCCCTCTTGTTCATGTGCCAGCAATTTCTCTGTGTCCGCGAACAATCAGCGGAAGCCCCTGGTGCTCAGAAGAGGCGCCCTCTCTTTGAGGAACCGAAGAGACGCCGAGTACTTCGGGCTGCGACCTTGTCAACGCTAAGGAACGCGAGCCGGACGCGCCCGGGGCACGCCCGAAAACGCGGCCTCCCCTAGAGTGTTAAGCTCTATATCAAGGAGACTTCGCAGAGGCCTGGCGCGCGACGGCAAGGTCCTCCCATAGACGGTTGTATGTCTGTTAGGTGGCTTACGTCGTCGCTGCCGGGACGAAGAGAGCGCGAAAATCCGCGCACCACAGGAGCGAGGCTTGACGAACCTGGACAAACCTCCGCCTTTGTGCGAGAAGAAAGCTGTCGGGATCGATTTCGCCCGTACTCAAGAGATCGAATGTGCTGTCTAGTGTGATACACTGCAGGGCACCACAGACTAGTACGTGCTGCTTTGGTGTATTCACAGATGACCAGTGTGCCCTCAGTTGAAAGCTTAGATGTGCACGCAGAGTCGCTCTGATGAGGGTGGCAACTGTACGTCAGTAGAAGAGCATTGAGCTCGTTCACGTTAACCGACGGCGTACACCTGGAGGCGAATGGGCTGTGCACGTACTTCCGGCGGTGTCCAGCAACAACGCGGCGACAGGTACTTCCGGGATCATGTGAAGTTGTGCATGTATCACAGCGCCTTTCCCACGCTTTTCCGCTAGTGCCCGCAAGTAACTTTTATTTGTACCTGCGCACAAAGTGCTGTAAGCAGCGTTTGTTCAGCTTTTTTCGTCCGTAATACAGGTCCCGTAGGCGTCTGCCAGTGGCTTCACATCCCTAGCACCTAACCGCGCCGGCACTATGCTTCCTTTCGGGAATTTTGGTAGACAGATTCCTCACCATATTTCCCACTATGCTTCCGGACGCGCACGCGTCCACCAGTGTCGGCGAAGGTGCTTGCTACCATGTGTATGCACTTCGTGCTGGGTAGCGCTCGTTGTTAGCGAACAACATCATCTACAAACGACCCGTCCAGCCGAATGCCAAGCAGAGAACTCACTGACGCCCATACGTAGGACACCCGAGGCGTCCATATTATGGGGGTGCGGGATATGCACAGCGCCCGACCACATTCCCTCGAAATTAAGGAACTGCGCATAAGCATGCATAATCACAGTTATTTCTCTCTTAGCTGGGCCGCTCGCAAAACATGACAGACTTCGCTTTCGAGCGGGTTTCTGTAGCACCGCTTTCATTCGCCGGGGTGGAAAAGGCGTACTACACGCTTCGCGTGCTCAGCTGGAGGGCATACCGACAGGAGCAGCTTTGATGGAGGGTCTCCCGCTGCTGTATGTTCAAAGCAGAGGAGGCGCGTGTCAACTCTGCATGGGACCACTCGGGTCGGTTTTTCTCGGCCAACGCTGTGCTTCCGCCCTCTTGTGTCAGCACTCATAGAAAGGCCCGTCGTCGCGGCGTCTGTAGACATGCACCCTGACGTATTCCACCATAGCTGCTTGATAATCATTGCCAGGAAGGAAATAGTGAGCCCAGGTCGTGTCCTGCAGCGAATTCCGGCGCGCTATGCTTGGTGCCTCTGAGCTAACTGCTGGGTTCGCGAGAGCGGAGAGTCGTACTGCTCAGTTAGTAGTGGTCCTCGTACCTGATGAGTCAGGTAGAATACGAGAACGAGGGAGCAAAGTGGGACAGCCCCTCCACATGAACAGATTACACAAGAGGACTATTATCCTGTGCTTAGGAACGTGTCTGTAGCACTGAAGTACTGAACAGAGCGTGCAGTGCTCACCCTCTCCGACGCGGGGTCCAGGATACGGCGCCGCACCCGGTATAGAGGAGAATCCTGATTTTGTAAGCGTGCTGCGGCTCCACTGACTGCGCAGGCGAGCACAGCTGAAGGGGCCGCCTAGGAACCGTACAGAAAACCATGTCTGCATAGGGAAGTTTGCCGCACGCATCTGACTACTCCTGGTATACCATCGCTGGGGTGGAGAGAAGACGACGCTGCTGCCGCAGTACATGCGTAATTACGCAAGTGGACGAGCCTTCAGTGCGACAGCTGTCATACAGGTGGTGCTGCGACATTGCTACAAGTCTTATGATTTCCGGCTGCTGCGACAGGCTTCGCCCTTCAACTTCGCGAGTGGATGCTGAGGTACTTTCTTTGCTGTGAGGTCAGACATGGAAACAACTGATGAACTCTATGTCATCAAAGATATTCTCAGGGTGACATCCCAGTACAGGTTAGACAAGACCTCCTTGTAAGCGCTTTTCCGGCGCCGGTGTCCACCTCCAGTAGTCTTCCTGCAGGATTAAGGGGGGCGTACGGAACCACTAGCCGGGTGGGTGTAACAGATGAAATTTAGAACGAGACAAAAGAGTATCCATTGTCTATCTACCCTCTACGAGTATAACAACGTCACGGGTCGGCGTGGCTAGCATGAAGAGTGCAGCGCGCAACACATCCCTTTGGACGCGCGCGTTGATAGCGGGTACGACCTGCGCAACTGCCCCCGAACATGTCTGCTTGACACGGGAGGCACTGGCAGGCATGCTACACGAAAACGATACAGTGACAGCGGGCAAGACGCCGTCGCGAAGGCGACGGTATAGCGTGTAACGACCCGGAAAATTACGGTGTACTTGCTCTGGGCGCACGACGTTAGCACCTCTGTGGAAAGACCGAACCATAGGCGATGCGCGGTACGCTGTCCTCCGTGTCGACTTCAGTTACGACTACAGGAGGTACGCTAGCAAGCTCAATTTTCACGCCCTTAGCTAAGCGGGGAGCCGTACTGCAGCGAAGACATCCGCGCGCAAGCCGCGGCTCCGCACATACTTCTGGTAACTTGCGGGTCGGAGTCTCCTGGGTGCAGTACGGACCCGCTATTAGCGCTGGCTTCACCGATGGTGGACGAGGAGTACCCGTGTCTCTGGGTTAAAAGGAACTAGACAGCCACGAACCCGGACTGTGGTGTAGGGGAGACCGGCCCGACGACAATCGCGGCGCTCGGGAGACAGCATGAGAAAGCCTGAATCTGAAGCTTTTCAATTCCTAGATTATACATGGTCTATTCTCGTACTGCTCTGTCGTGTTTGTCCCATCGTCACTGTTCCCGACAGCTGGAATCTCCCCTGCGCACATGTACCTCAACATACGCTGGCGCCGCGTCCCCCTGTGAGAGTCCAGAGAATCTGTGTTGCAGGTCACCTGTGCCACACAGGAACCCACGGTGAATAAAGCCTAATTTTACAATGCGAAGCTGCGAATCTCACGGGAGCTGCTAATGCTGGGTGTAAGTCTGGTGTAGGCGGGTGGAAGGGTCGGTATACTGCATACTGCAGTGGGCTTAGACCCGCAGGCGGCGTTTTTAGGGATGCTGCGGGCCTGCAGAGGAGTTCTCGTTTTCCTGGAAGTGGCCGAAAGTGCGTTACACTTGTCGTGGAGTGTGGCTGCTGGCCAGTGCTCAATTGTCTGCTCTGCGTACCCATCGATGAGACATCATGGTGGCGAAGTGGTTGCTTGTGGCGCAGTGATCCGGATCCTTTTTCAGGCTGCGTGTGACGGCAGAGCGGAGGTACTTCAGTGCAAGCTTCTGCCGTCGCCTCCTGGGAGCAGCAGCCCACGCCTCCGTACACGGTAGCGTTGGCGTGCAGGTTTCTCCTTGCTGGCATTGGAATTCGGGCGTGCGCGCGACGTATACTTCGGCTGTTGAGCGCAGCAGAAAGCGTAAGGAAGCTAGGCCTAGAATAGACTTACTAGTAGGTGCTCGTGATCCCTCTCGGGATCGGCGTCCTCCTTTTTTGGGATTCAACCCCCTGGGCCCCCTCCGCAGCATAAATGACTTGCTTTTTCACGTTAAGTTAACAGAGCTGCCAGTGTTTTTTTTGTTCCGCAGCTGGTGGTGCTGCTGTTGCCGCTGCACCCCAGGATTGGTGTCCACGCGGCTGGGCAGAGTAACGGCGTGTGCGGCGCAGATATATTATTTGTCGTGCGCCCCCCCGCGCCTGCTGCTGGCATAACGGAGTCGCAGCAGCAGCGGGCGCGGCGACAACGCCAGGCTCCTGCTGCGCGCTACAGCTAGATCCAAGCCCCACTCTGGTCGACACGGGCACCGTCTCTCTCTCATTCTCTCTNGGCAGAGTAACGGCGTGTGCGGCGCAGATATATTATTTGTCGTGCGCCCCCCCGCGCCTGCTGCTGGCATAACGGAGTCGCAGCAGCAGCGGGCGCGGCGACAACGCCAGGCTCCTGCTGCGCGCTACAGCTAGATCCAAGCCCCACTCTGGTCGACACGGGCACCGTCTCTCTCTCATTCTCTCTCTCCGTCTCTTTCACCCTTTCACGGTATCGGCGGTGCTGACGTGGCGCCATGCCGTAGTGTTGATCTCGTGTTGCTGCTGCCGAACCATGGAGCTATCTCACCTATTGCCTGGTAGTTGTGTCTCGGGGCTCGGTCCCGAGTAGACTCTACGCACCTCCGCCCGTGTGTGCTTAGATTTTCCCTCTCCGTGCCCGAGCAAGGGAGTGGCCGTGAGCTGCCGATTGTCGAGAAAGTTAACAAAAGACAGACGGGCACGTAAGGAAACAGCGCGGACGCGTTCGACTGATGCTAGCCAGCCTGAGCGTTCAAGCATCGTGTTCTTCACGCTTCCAGCTCAAAGTGGCCCTTTGTCTTTTCGCCCCGTTGCCAGGCGCCGCAGCTGGTGCCCTTCGTGGGAGGAAGATACAGACCGCCTTATATGCACGTTGGTGTACCACCGTTGGTCCGTAGACCCATCGGACAGAAATGCGCAATTATGCGTAAGGAATCCACTGGCTGCCGCCGCAGATTAAAGGAGAGCGACGCACCGATAGCTGTGGCTGTCTTCATGAATCAGAGCGTGGATGGCAGGCAGGAATCGCCACATGAGCACCACTGACGCTAGCAAGAGCAGCCTTGACGACGACTGTCGGCGGCGGCCTTATAACGTATCAGAGCAGTTCCGTATTCCGGCTTCTCTAGACGATAGATGAGCTTGCATTCACACTCTGCGTCCGCCACGAGGTGGTTTGTCCTGTTTTGCTGTGTAGAATCTCTCTTTTTCTAGGTCTGCGAGCATGTACTTCCAGGAAGGCAGATGGTGGGTGAGCCTAGTACTCAGCCTGCTCAGCGCAGCTGCGAAGGTTGCACCAGCTGTCGGGAGCGAGAGACCGCACACGCCTCCCTTGGTACACCAGGACCACTATATGACGGATGAACTGGCCTCCTCCATACAGTGGCCTCCGACACATACCTCCGCGGCAGCTGCCACGGGCCAGCCGTACAGCGTTCGCCTGTCACCGCTGCCTGGACACGATGTCCACTATGTTCCCGCTTCCTCGTCGCCTCCTCCAGTATCAGCGGAACCTGAGGCATATTCTCCATCCACTAGCCCAAAGTCTTTGCTGAGTGCTGCGCGCCCGCGCCGCCGGGTGAGTGGGGCCTGGAGCAGCCGGCTCAAAGTTGGCACGACTGGGATCTCCAGCGCAGAGGACAACGAAGCCAGAAGTCCCCCGGCGAGCCATAGCAGCGCCACCAGTCTTTTGCAAGGCAGTCTGCAGAGGCTTCCTCGCCTTAACAGCCTAAACGAGGATGACGTCACAGGCGCTGGCGACGACGGCAATTTGTTTAGTGACGATGGCGGCTTGCTGGGCGAGCCTGGTGAGGGCGGCAGCAACAGCCCTCCTACCTCGCCCAGAATCTTTAGATTCCCCTCCGCCCTTCCGGACGACTATGTCTTTCAACACCCTCCGCCGCTGCACACCGCGCCTGGGGCCTCATTCTGGACCTATTCAGCTTGGGGACGGGTCAATGCAAGACCAAACGAGGTCATCTTGTTGACAGACGTCGATGACACCTTGTGGAGCTCAGGCGGCTGGCGGGTGGTCGAACGGACTATAGGCGGGGTGGACAAGGAGTATGCACGGGGTGACGGCTATCCAGGGATCGCGGCATTGTATTTCGTGCTTGCAGCGGGACCCCACGCTACTGCTGCCGCAGACCCACCCAGACAGCCCGTGAACTTCTTGTTGCCGAGTTGCCCTCATCCTGCTTTTCGCTCGGCACTCCTGGAGCTCTGCCCTGCCGCCGAATCTCACACCCACGGCGAGGGCGCTTACAATATCGCCTCCACTTATGTTTCCCCGACCGCAGCACGAGCCCTCTGGAGTGCTGGGGCGGCAGTACCGGCAGCGAATGCGGGCCTTGCTTCCGCAGAAATTCCCTTTCCGCCGGCACCGCCGACGATATCGACCACACCACAGCATTCCTCTGCTGCTGGTGTGACAGCGGCGCCTTCGCCCAGTTCTCCGCCTCTCCAGCAAGGCACGTCGAAGTCTCCCTCGTTACCTGCGACGTTCTGTGCCGCTTTTTCTTTCTCACCTGCCGCGGGCCTTCGACGACCCAGCCCGGGCCTGTGCCGGACACCTCTCGCACTACCGCCTGCTGTGGGTTTGCTCACTGCTCGATTGTCTACATCGTTCTTCAAGGGATGGACGCGCTCACCCAGCTTTTATCATGATATCGATTGGCAGCTCGAGCACGGGGCTCGCATGATGTACGGACCCAACATTTTTGCGGGGGCCTGGACGCACGGGTATGAGAATAATGTGGAGCTGATGCGTGACACTATAGGCGGGCAACACTCGCGCGGACGAGCCAAGGTTCAGGGTTTCCGTTCGGCTTTGAGAGCAGGCTTGCGCCCGGCCGCTCAAGTAGCGGCCACGTTTGCAGCAGCACGTCTGCAAATGGTTGCTAAAGACAGTACTGCTGACGCTGCACCTGGCGGCCGCCAACAGCACTTGCAGTCCTCCGGGTCCTCCACGCCCTCTTGGAGCGGGTCAGGGACCCTCAATCGTCAAGGGGGAAGTACCGGACGGTACGCGTACTCCTCCGGCAAAGCTCCCCGGCTCGCGCGCCGCCGGGGAACGTTTACGAATGGAGTTCAGCGCTCTGCGCCATCAGCAGGCTTAGTCACCCCGAGTGGGCAGAGTCCGACAAAGACGGCGCTGGAGCTCGGGTCGCTGGCTGCTTGGGACAATACACAGCTCGGAGGGATCACGGCGGGCAGTCAGGGGAGCAGCCCAAATTTGGATCTACTGGGAGCCAGCGGCTTCAGTCGGAAAAGCGAAGACTCACCGCCACTTGCAGAGTTCGGGCAGGCGATACACTTCAGCAGGTCCTCCGTGTGCGACCGCGTCGTACCCGTCGTCTTCGGAGACACAGGAGAGAAAGATTTAGAGGTTGCTGCCAGCGTCGCCGCCTTAGCCCCTGGCCGTATCGCTGCGGTTTTTAGCCACATTGTTTTCGCAGATCGCGAACTGGAAAAATCGAGAAGTCCCTTCCAACCCGATGATATCGTTCCCTCAGGCGCCGTGCCCTTTACCTTCAAGTGAGCTATCTACGCCCTGTCACTCTTCGTAGCGAGCTGTACACCTGTCATCCGCCACTTTCCATGGTGGTTTCTACAATACCTACAGTATGCGTATTACTGCAGAATGCAGCCGCTGCTATGCCACTAGCAGAAGTTGCCAGCTTGGTAGGAGGCTTCCGTACTGACAGAACTGTCGAAGTGCTGTTTAGCGGCGCCACCATAAGGGAGTAGAAACTCGCATGCGGCTCGGCTCTAGAGCGCCCCTCACCAGACGTATCTTGCCTCTTACCGCCTGTGGTGGTGCATGGGCTGCTAGAGTGCCGTGGCGCGGTACGTTCTTGGGCAGATGAGCGCATAGTGGCTCGTAGCCCTCTGGTTTGACAGCAACCCCGCCGTACCCGCTGCAAAAGGTGGCAGTCCACATTAGCGACTTGGGTGTGGAAATGGTGGCAGGCAAGGAAGGCTGTCCTCAGCAAGCAGGATCAGCAGCGCCTTCTATGCATCAGTGTCAATACTCGTCCTGATCACCTGTCACTAAAGGCACCTACTGCGGCAGAGCAGCATCACTCTGGACTTCTTGAGGAAGAGCACTTTTGTAGAACGTGGGTATATGACTTCTACTTCAAGCGGTATAAGGCAGCATTGTGCGCGGCGTCGCCACCTTGCGGTTCATTCCTTATGTGCAAGGCTCCATACAGGTGTCCGGCTGTGAGACGTGCCGCACCGGGAAGGGGAAGTGTCTGCCACAGGGGGCGGCCCACCCGCGGGTCAACACGTTCCTCCGCGATGCGGGCGCGTGGCTGCACTCAGTGGTGATGTGGCGTCCATTGTTCGCTCGCTTCGGAGCACGCCAGCTGTTCATTCCGCGCTGATTCGTGTACACGATCCAAGATACCGTCATCCGCTGCCGGCGCCTTCGAGCTGAGCGGCGGCAGTCGCTGCAGTGTGAAGAGCGGTAAACAGAGAGCTCTGCGGGAGGT
>SJYA01012905.1:0-11294 GCA_006410615.1 Neotragus moschatus
GACATGACTGAAGCGACTTAGCAGCAGCAGATTTGGTTGGGCTTCCCTGGTAGCTCAGCTGGCAAAGAATCTGCCTGCAATGCAGGAGAGTCTGGTTTGATTCCTAGGTCGGGAAGATTCCCTGGAGAAGGGATGGACTACCCACTCCAGTATTCTTGGGCTTCCCTGTTGGATCACATGGAGAAGAATCCACCTGCAATGCGGGAGACCTGGGTTCGATCTCTGGATTGGGAAAATCCCCTGAGAAGTGCATGGCAACCCACTCCAGTATTCTTACCAGGAGAATCCCATGGACAGAGGGCTGCAGTCCATGGGCTTGCAGAGAGTTGGCCACTACTGAGTGACTAAGCACAGCACAGGTTCGATTATACAGAAGTGAATGTTTACTGGAAGAAAAATACATGGCAGTGGAGGGACCAGTCTGTGATCCCCTAACTGGGGTGCAGAAAGAGGGACACTGGGCACCAGGAGCCAGTGAGCACTGATCTTCGCTAACAAGGAAGGTTGTTGCTGCTGTGTAGCCACCCAGTCATGTCCGACTCATTGCAGCCCATGGACTGCAGCCCGCCAGGCTCCTCTGTCTATAGGGTTTCCTAGACAAGAATACTGGAGTGGGTTGCCATTTCCTTCTCCAGGAAATCTTCCCAACCCAGGGATCAAAGCTGAGTTTCCTGCATTGGCTGGTGAACTCTTTACTGCTGGGCCACCAGGAAAGCCCAGCTGAGAAAGTGCAGAGGTGATAATTAGCTATGAATAAGATGGTAAAGAACACAGAGGCCAGGTGCTAGAAAGCACTGAGTCCTGGGCAGAAAAATTCTGATTTTGATATTTTTATATTTTGCTATGTAATTACACATCCTCCAGGCTCTGGATAAGTAGAACGCTGGCTAAAAGTTGTGTTTTCTGCACACTGTTCCAGCAGTTTTGGGACAGGGTAAGGATGGAAATGGAAGGACAAAGAAAGAGAGAAAAGGAATTTTCATTTTTATTTAATTAGGGAGATATTCATAAAAATCTTGACGAAAGACATGGAAGCCTTGAATGTTGCTCAGACATGCTAATCACTCAGCAAATATTAGTTTTTATTCATCCAATTTATTTTAAAACAAACTAAAAAGAATTCAGTGGTTTAGTCGCTAAGTTGTGTCCGACTCTTGCAACCCCATGGACTGTAGCCTGCCAGGCTCCTCTGTCCATGGGATTTTCCAGGCAAGAATACTGGAGTGAACTGCCATTTCCTTTCCCAGGGGATCTTCCTGACCCAGGAATCAAACCAGGTCTCCTGCATTGCAGGCAGATACTTTACTGACTGAGCTATGAGGGAAGCCCATAAGAAAGGATTCAGGAAGCGCCAAGTGTTATATCTCATAGAAGCAAATTTCCTCCTCTTTTCTCTTGCAGCATCTCCTGTAGACCTTGAATGTGCATTCTGTGGTGCGTTGTGATCCTTTCCGGAAAAGTCTGGCTTGTCTATGGACTTCAGCCTCCTATAAGATAGAGACCAGGGGAGCTATTTACTTCTGACTCTTTCGCATCACCTCACATTCCATAGGCACTTAACTAATGTGGACATTTTTCTGCCTTTGTTCGGTCTATTCTAAACCCCAACATTCCAGATTAAGGAATTTTAACTCCTCTGAGATCTGATAGGAGTAGTAAACTCAGACTCTCAATGCAGCAGCAAGCAGCTCAGATTCCTGCATTTTTCAGTCACTAAGTTGTGTCTGACTCTTTGCGACCCCATGGACTGCAGCTCACCAGACTTTCCAGTCCTTCGCTGTCTCCTGGAGTTTACTCAAACTCATGTCCATCCAGTCAGTGATGCCATTCAGCCATCTAATCCTCTGTTATCCCCTTCTCCTCTTGCCCTCAATCTTTCCCAGCATCAGGGACTTTTCCAGTTAAGTCAGCTCTTCGCATCAGGTGGCCAAAGTATTGGAGCTTCAGCATCAGTCCTTCCAATGAATATTCAAGCTGACTTCCTTCAGGATTGACTGGTTTGATCTCCTAGATATTCAAAGAGCTCTCCAGCACCATAATTTGAAAGCATCAGTTCTTCGGTGCTCAGCTTTCTTTATGGTCCAGCTCTCACATCAGTACATGACTACTGGAAAAACCATAGCTTTGACTATATCACCTTTCATTGGCAAAGTGATATCTCTCCTTTTTAACATGTTGTCTAGGTTTGTCATAGTTTTTCTTCCAAGGAGAAAGCATCCTTTAATTTCTTCACAAATAGGGCCAACTCTTATCTTTATTTAAGGAGGAGAAAGTAAAACTTTCAGTTTAGCCCTGAACATTTACCTGTATTTCTTGTCTATTTGTGGGGGGAGGGGGAGTCAGTTTAACCAATTTTTTGTTTTTCTTGTTGCCGTCTGTTTTCCAATATTTTAAGTTCATATATAAATGAAGCAATCTATAAAATATAATAAGGTCAGGCTGGAGACCAAAAAAGTCATCTACTCTATATGTCCTGAAGCCAGAGTCCAAGTGTAGACATCCATGAATGAAACTGGCAGAGAGGGATTCTATAAAATTCATGCAAAATTTTGTAGGCACTTAAAACATATATATTTTTCACAAGAGAGAGGATCCATAGAAATTATGAGGTTCCCAAGGTGGCCCATGACTCTAAAAATATAATCCAATGCTAAAAAGGTGCCATCCCATCATCTCATTAAGTGTCCTTGGGGAAAGGTCCCGTTCTAGTATCACCCAGGATCTACAGACAGGAAGTTCTTTCTTGAGTCTATCCTAATCCTTTGGCACCTCCCTCATCATACAAGTCCTTGGTAAATTCAGTGGAAATAGCAAACAGCTGCTCACCAACACCCACCCCAAAGAAAGAACAAGACATTTCTCACATATCTCGAGCTGCCTTAAATGTTCTTTCTTTGGCAAAGAAGAAAAAAAAAGAAATATATTTTTGGCCTCTAAACCTTTTCCCACCCGTGTGTATTTCTGCAGAAATGTTATCCATATGGTTTCGACTACTTCCTCCGTAAGTCATTAAGAATGCTTTGCACTGAGAACTTTTCTGATGACCGAAGAGTCTTTGGAGACTTTTAAAAACGCCCTCTTTAGCCTTTCTTCATAGAAACAAAGCAGTTAAACAGAGCCAAATGCAAATGAACTAAGACCTAGAAAGGTTGAAGTTTTATTCAAAACTCAGAAACCATGAGGCTTGAGTGAGTCTTAAATATGTCCATGCAAAGCCTTCATCTCCTCTTCCAGGTACAAGAGCTGATAAATACTCTATTGGCCCAGACGATGCCATGGTCTCAGACATTTAAGTGGATATTTAGAGTTGAATGTGGGGACCCCATTAAATTCTAAGCTCTTTCAATCACCCTCAAGCTTCCCTATTATTCCCAGGTGACACAGTGAAGATTTTAGAGTCAGTTTGAGTGTGGAATTCCTGTCTCTGTCATCTATTATCTGTACCTTGGTATACTGTAACCTATCTCACACCTCAAAACCTTTTTTTAAATTGTGAAAGATAATATAGGGATGCCCCAGATGAAATGCCTGATGCACAGGAAAAGTTCAAAACTTCTCTTTCTCCTTTTTCTTTTTCTCTATAACAGTAAACAGAATTTGAAAGGGTTCTATGTTTCCTGAGGGAAATATTGACTGTGCTTGGTTCAGGAGAGGATGCTAGGAAAATGTTCCATAGTGTTAAGTCCCCTTTTCCTAAGTCATCTGGACCACAGCCCATCTTGGGAGTTTGATTAAGACAGAAACATTAAAAGGAATTATGCTATACCTTGGTCCTTCTCTGAAGCTCCCTAACTAGGTGTTTCAGACTGATTTCAGAGCTGCATTCCCAGCAGGGCTGCTGTAGCCTAATATGACTTAAGGTGGGATATTTGAGCTGGGAGATCATGGAGAAGCAAAAAGAAAGAGAAAAAGAAAGAAAGAAAGAAAGAGGAAGTAGCAAGACACCGGGGGTGGGGGGAGGGAGAGGTAGAAGAGAACGGAAGCAGCAGCAAGCAATAAGAGAAATAGTGGATAGTGGCCTGGGCTACAGACTGACATGGACGAGAGAAGCAGTGTGTGTTGTGAGTGTATTTCTTTGTGGTCAGAATCAAAGACAGGACTGTTTCAGGAACCATGGCCCAGGATCTGAACCTGAGCCAAAAGCTAAGGGAAGGAGAGAATTGTCCAAGTGAAAATGGGAGAAGTTTCTATCAGGCAGAACCAGAAAATCCCTCCCTTGGTCAGTGGCCGGAGAGCTGTCCGTGGTGCTGACTGCCCGTCCTTTGGCGTAGAGAGGAGAAGGAAGGAGGAACTTTGAACTGGCTACTGGTCACTCTATCTCCTCCTTCTCTCCTCAGCCCTGCACTTCTCAGACACCTGCTCACTCTCTTTTCCCTTTCCACCGAGCCAATTAAATATTTTCTTCTCAAGTTCTCAATTCCGCACTCAAGAATGTCCTTTCCATTTTGTTTCAAGACTCCTCTTACTTTAATTAATTCACTAGCCTCTAGATCTTTTAGGTCTAATCATCACATCTCTCTCTTATCGCCCTTTGGATAATAATAACATTAGTAACAACAGCAACTGTCGTTAAAGGTAGCATGCTTTCAGCACTCAGGATGTGCCAGGGAGTAGTCCAAATTTTCTTAGATATATTAACTCATTTAAGAATTACACCAACCATATTAGTAGGTAGTTATGTTTTCCTGTTATACAGATGAGGAATTAAGACTTAAGAGGTAAGTGATTTGGCCAAGATCACATAGATGTAGGATTCTGACTTGTCTAGAGCCAGCACTTTTACTGAATCTGGTTTCCTTTAAATTTCTCGTCAATTTTTCGTTATTGTTCCCTGCCCCTTCATCTGGTACCTTCATCGTTGCCGACCGTTGCCTCAGCTTCCAGGGACTTCAGGAGCCCTCACTGCTGATTTGGTTTAAATTTTAAAAAAGGAAGCAAAGTAAGCGAGCATACAGAATATGCACTGTGTGAGAATCCAGATTGTGTTCTGGCCTTCGTTTCTACTTTAGGAAGAGGCCCCCGTGTCAGCAGCCCCAGCCAGCATCTCAGACTAAATGGGGAGTCTTCGGTTCTGTGTATCCGTGCCTTAGCCCCCGTATCCTCGCCCTTTCCTCTCTGCGTGGTGTGGAGAGAACTTTGCGTCTCCTCAGCGTCTCACTGCTACGTCCTGCCCACGTAGAGAAGCACTCGGTTAATTCTGGGCGGTTACACGGGCTCGTGCCTACACGTACAGAAAAACAAACAGTCTTAAGTATTCATAGAGAGGCACTAGATACAAACGGACCCACACGGGCACCTCCCCAGACAAAACCACGCTCGGACAGTTACGCACCGACACACAAGCACCCGCATACCCAGAAACACTCGGATACTCGCGACGCGCACAGCTCCGGACACGCCGAAGAGCATCACGACGCGGGGGTCTGCGCACACACGCCACACACAGTCCCTCCGGGTGCTCAGACTCGGAGACGCGCCCCCCTAACCCCGGACCCACGCGACTCCCCGGGGGCTCTGGCTTCAGCCCACCCAGGCCGCCCCTCCCTCCGAGGAGGAGGCCTCCCTTCCTCCGTCCTCTCTCCGCTCCTCCTCCTCCGCCTAAAAGATGCACAAGACACTCCTCGGAATAAACCCCGGCTCCTGGCTCCGCCCCGCCCGCCCCCCGGCAGCCGCTCCCCCATTCATTTTCGCCCGTCGCCGGGTAAGTCCCTCCCCCCGCGTAGCCCGGCCTCCGCTGCTCCCCGCCCGGAGACCGCGGCGCACTCGGACTTCCCTCTCCATTCGCTGGCCGCCTCGCTCCCGGGCCCCACGGCTGCGAACTGATCTGGCGCGGGGAGGGAGGGAGGAGGCAAGCGCAGGCGAGCGAACGGGCGAGAGAGGGAGAGCGCGAGCGAGCCACCGCCGGGGAGCCGGGAGGCAGAGGCAGTAGAGACCGCCTTCCGGAGCCGGGATTCATGCCTGTCCTCGGGACCAGCGAAGGGGTCTTGACGGCTGAGTATGAGCCAGGCTGCTAGGAGCCAGGTACCCCCACGCCTGCAGTCCCCGCGCCGTTCCCGGTATGCGAGCTGGACGCAGGGCTCTCCCAAGTTCCCTCCGAGCCGAATAAAAAGCGTCCGCCCGCAGCTCTCCGCCAAAGACGGACATTGACTCCAGGTAAGGCAGCGCCGGGCGCCGCGCCGGCAGCCCCGCTGCCCTTGGAGACCGCCCGGGACCGCATGCGGGGCGCCCCCGCCCGCCCGGCCCCTCCCCCTCCCTGCACCCTTCCGCGCTGCCCTCGGCCGCCCGCCGCCTGCAGGTCCTCGCAGGTCCCCAGGAGGGAGGGGTGTCTCCGTCTTCTGGGGCGCAGAGGGTTAAATGCGGGTCTCAGTAAGTGGCGTGTGTGTTCCCAGCGCGCTCCCGACGTGTGTACCATGGTGAGAACTTGATATGGTGCTAGTGTGTGTTTGCGTGTGCGGCGTCGTTTGCGTTCGATGCGTGTGTTTGTGGTGTGTGTTTGTGTGTGTGTGTGTGTGTGTGTAGGGGAGGGGTGAAGAGAGGTCCTATAACCTACTTAAGGCGCGATGTGTGTGTGCATGTTTGTACGTGTGTGTTTGTATGTGCGCTCTTGTCTCTTTTTAATTAGGTCTCTCCGGCGCACAGGGAATCGGATCCTTGTTTTAGGATCACGTAGCCATCGGGAAACCCGCTGTGGACTCCCTCTGGGGCTCTGTGCTTGGGATTTGGCCAGGATTCTGGGAACCGGGATGGTACCTTCCTTATTCAGCCCAGCGTTGGTACCCTTGAAGGAAGATTTCTCCAAAGGCTGGGGATCTACTGTGCTTGGACTCACCGTTTAATATGAAAGAGAAATGGCCAAACTGAGGCAATGAGACACTGTCACTTTAAATCCCACACTGGGCAGATTCCAGGATTCTGGTGGGAATTTGGAGTCACTGGGTAGTGGGTGACGAAAGGAGAGAAGTCATCTGTGGACTCATCTGGGGCTTGGCAAGTCCGGGTAGAGTCTACCCTACTCTCTCTGCTTGTAATCCTAACAGCATTACAACCCTTCCTGCTTCTGGTGCTCTGGGGAGGATCTGGGCAAGTTTGCATGGATCCCCCTCAAGGGAGAGGAGAAAGGGCCCTCAGGGACTTGCCCATCCATCATAGCTACAGAGAATCGCAGAGGAAATCTCATTTGGGGGCAGCTCTGGGAAACATGGTAGGAGATGGATGGGGCACTTAGCTAAGACAGATCCCTCATCCCCTTCCCCGTTCCAGGCCTGGGTAGTCCCAAGAGAAGCTTTTCCTATATTGTGCCTTCTCATGGCTCCCCTGGGCTTAGGAGGGTACTGGGAGAAGGCAGAGAGGCAGTGTGTGTGTGTGTGTGTGCACGCGCGTGCGCGTATCTCTGTGTGTCTGTGTTTCAGTACTGAGGGAGACCTACAATTTGGGAACTGGCTGTGGGTGGGGAACTCATGGTGGAATGTGGCGGTAATTGACTTGAAACCACTGCTCATGTGCACCTCGCGTCTCTTGCTCGGCTCCAACAAACTGCCAAGGGCACATGGGTGGTGGGAAGAATCTCAGTAAGGAAGACAGTCCCTCTTTCCTCTTTCCTCCGCCTCCTAGGAGGCGGCCCCGCTAAGTCCCTTGGCCTCCCTGGCCAGGTCCTGTTAGGCTTGGACTCCAGGGCCAGCCATTGATTTGATTCCCGGATGCCTCTTAAAGGCTTGCCCTACTCAGCAAAAAATGCTGAGTTTTACTGCTGTTAGCATGGCTTCCAGACTCCGGCAGCTGTTACTTTCCCAAGGTAAGAGGCAGCCATTCAGCTCTTAGGCAGTGAGGCTCCAGAGGACAAGGGCTGAGGTGCTGGGCCACAGCCTCTTGTCTGCCTCAGCAGGAAGGGGCCCCTGAATAGGCCTTCTGGGGGGGGGGACGTAGAAATATACTTGTCTTAAATACTTACATGTATTTATTTCTCTTCCGGGGAGAGATAAAAGCAAACGTGTTTGCAGGAACCTGCGCTGGCGGGTGGGGGGCGGTGCTACCTGCAGGCACTCCCAGACACTCTGTTCTTTGGTCAGAGGCCGATGTCTGAGGCAGAAGCCTTCACACGACCACAAGGAATCTGCTTTGGGAAACTTAGGCCAGAGCAGAGGTCCCCGGTTCACTTTGCCTGGGGTGTGTGAAGGCAAAAGAGGAGACCCCATGTTAGGAATTGCTCTCATCTTATTTTTTTTTAAATACGTAGACAGTCAAAGCTGGAAGGAATATTAAGGGGCAGACAGCAGGAGTCTGTAGCCAGAGAGGATGTGAGAACTCCCCAACCTTCTCTAGTGAGTTGGTGGGATGCCCAGGTCTAGAACCTGTGGTGCCCGACACCCAGATCCATGTCCTTTCCTCTCATATCCACCCCTACCCTGCCGCCATGCTCCCGTCCAAGATAATCACTTGTCTTCCCTCATCAAACTTCTCCTTTCAGAGATGCATTTCAGAGCTGCTCCATCTGGAAACATGACCTGGACAGAAAAGGTCCAGTGCTTTAATCACAGTCCCCATTAGACAGACAGACAGACAGACAGACACACACACACACACACACGCAGAGAACATGCACTCTTTCTCCAGTGCCCCCAGAGGCACTTCAGGGACCCATACTGACCATGCCTGGTAGACAGAAGCCAGCAGGGCGTCTGGACTACTACCTGAGCTCTTTACTAAGAAATGCTTTGCTTTCCAGAGAGCCAAGTGTCCACCCATCCAGCAATGCAAATGCTTCTGGCAAATTCATTTCTTTACATTAATGAGACTTACCCTTATACACTCATATGTATGGCCACCATAGGAGCACACACACATACGTGCAGTCACCTGGACACGTGCAGATTCAGAAATCCTTTCTACTTGCTATATTTCCCAGAAGAGAATTGCAACCTCCGCACCAAATTGCATTCCCCTCTGTGAAAGCATCATTCACATGAAGACTGGGACTTATAGTCCCAGGGAAGGGGAAGTGTAAGGTCCTGTGAAAGACGTGCTCTTAAGAAGTCAGGATCAGGCCCAAACAAAAGTGAGCTCCCGGGACTCCTTGGTGCTTGGGTTTGGAGTGCAGGTGAGCATGGAGGGAGA
Source organism: Neotragus moschatus (assembly GCA_006410615.1). NCBI lineage: Eukaryota > Metazoa > Chordata > Mammalia > Artiodactyla > Bovidae > Neotragus > Neotragus moschatus. The sequence continues at coordinate 9,112 of SJYA01012905.1, forward strand.
AAACAGGGGTTTCAGGGCCATCTGCAGTAGAGCCTTTCCACGCAGGCTTTTCTGGGGCTGGATGGCACTTTAGCTCCCAGAAGGGGGAGCTGTGACTCCATTTCAACCAAGAAGAAACAGCTCAGAGATTCCGAATCAGCTGTTGGGCCCCTGTTGAGTTTAGACAACCCAGCTCAGGCTGCAGAGAATATATTTGAAATTGTACAGGCAGGGACCCTAGAAACACTCTCCCCTGGTCACTCCAAATAAGACATCTCCCTCTTAATACTTACAAAAGTTTATGCTTTTGACCGGAAAGTCCTCTATTTCTCTGGAAAGGTCTGTGCCTAAGGGGCCTTCGGTTGTGGGAAGAGGCAGTTTCTGATCCTTATTATTCCCCGTTCCCCGGATGAGATCACCAGTGCCTACTGCCTGCACAGGCCACCAGGGTTAGACACACCTGCTCTTCTTCCTTCCTCACCTCCCCCCTGCTAAAATCTAAAGATTAACAAATTGTCCACTAAACTCCAGGTACTCATACTGTAGACAAGACAGGGGTCATGTGAAGAGGACAGGTCTTCAAATGTCATTCTCCAAATAATTCCCCTCGTTGTTCTTCATTCAAACCCCTTCTGCAAGGAGTACCTGTCTTTCCTCCATCTCACAACGTCAGCCTCACATTTTAAAAAATCCTACCTGTATTTCAACATGCAGCTCAAGTGACTTTTCCAGGAAGTCTTCCCCACAGCTTATTTTGCAGTTAATCTCTTTTTACCCTGTCCTTGCATATAATTTTGTCTGACACTCTGTTTTAGCTTGCATCTCTCCTTGCCCTGTCTCCTAGCTCTTTGGGCCTGCATCTTGCTTGCCCTCTTCAGTATGGTCAGAGGTCTCAGGAGCATCTTTTGTCCCCAGGAACTGACACAGGGTGGTTGCTCGAGAAATGTTTGTTGTTACATCTGAAGCCCAGACTCATCAGCAGCTGTAATTTCTCTCTCTCTCTCTCTTTCCGATAATTGTTTCATATTCACTCAAAGCAATACAATAATGGCTTCAACATTACACCCCCTTTGCCAACGATGTAGGGACACCAACAATGATACACAGGCCGGTAAACTCCTGCCCTTCTTAGAGATGAAAATTTCCCTGCTGTGTTCCAGGGTCTTTAGTTTTGTTCTTATTTAATCTTCCTTCTCCTCCAATGAGACAGATACAGCCCCTTTTCCACAGAAGAGGGAAGTGGAAGGATGGGGAGGTCCCTTCACGTCACCAACAGAGCTAGGCTTTGAATCTAAGACCTGGCTTCAACATCTCTGCCTCTCCCAGGGTACCGCGGAGTCAGCGGCAGCCGTCGTGGATGGCTAACAGGATTGGGTTGTTCAGTAGATGCCAGGAAGAGTTGGGGGGCATATCATTAACTCTGTGAAATTGATGTTTCATGATGCATTCATCAAGGAATCTCAGTGTTGTAAGATTTCACTGTAACCAAATCATTCCCATTATTCAAGAATCAAGAATCCATTTTGTAATAACCATAGCATGTGGCCACTCAGCCTCATTTCTAGTAGTTTTAGCAACAGTGACTTCTTTGTCGCACAAACCAGCCTATGTTGTCCAGGGAGAGCTTTGCTGAATTGTTTCCTCACCTTGACATTAGATCTGTCTTCTGTCCATGGGTCTCTAAGACTGTGCAATACAAGTGTAATTCGCTTCCAGTCTTATAACTGCAAGTATTCCCTTTCAGACTGGATGGGCTTGTTTTCACAGCCCTGTCTCCTGTAATACCCATTCAGGCCTCTCACCAAGCTGGATGTTGGCCTAGACATTGTCTAGTTTATCTTACTTGCAGAGTANCTTCTGTCCATGGGTCTCTAAGACTGTGCAATACAAGTGTAATTCGCTTCCAGTCTTATAACTGCAAGTATTCCCTTTCAGACTGGATGGGCTTGTTTTCACAGCCCTGTCTCCTGTAATACCCATTCAGGCCTCTCACCAAGCTGGATGTTGGCCTAGACATTGTCTAGTTTATCTTACTTGCAGAGTAAGCCCCAAAAAGGAGAGGTGAAATTGAGTGAATATTATAAGGAATGTTCTTTCACGTACTGATTTGACTAGTATTTATTGGCTGCCTACTATTTTTCAAGCCTTGCTGTAGACCCGTGCTGCCACATAGAACTTTCTGTGATGCTGGATAGGCTTTCCAC
>SJYA01012906.1:0-11129 GCA_006410615.1 Neotragus moschatus
GATTGCAGCCATGAAATTAAAAGACGCTTACTCCTTGGAAGGAAAGTTATGACCAACCTAGACAAACCTAGACAACATATTAAAAAGCAGAGACATCACTTTGCTGACAAAGGTCAATATAGTCAAAGCTATAGTTTTTCCAGTAGTCATGTACAGACGTGAGAGTTGGACCATAAAGAAGGCTGAACACCAAGAACTGATGCTTTTGAGCTGTGGTGTTGGAGAATATTCTTGAGAGTCCCTTATACAGCAAGGAGATCAAACCAGTCAATCCTAAAGGAAATCAGTCCTGAGTATTCACTGGAAGGACTGATGCTGAAGCTGAAGCCACCTGATGTGAAGAGCCTATTCATTAGCAAAGGCCCTGATGCTGGGAAGGATTGAATGCAGGAGAAGAAGGGGATCACAGAGGACAAGAAGGTTGGATGACATCACTGACTCAATGGATATGAGTTTGGGCAAGCTCTGGGAGATGGTGAAGGACAGGGATGCCTGGCATGCTGCAGTCCATGGGGTCTCAAAGAGTCAGACACGACTGAGCAAGTGAACAACAACAATGTTCATTATCCTATTTTATTTTTCAGCATATTTCCATAATATTCCAGCAAAATAAAAAGTGTTTTGAAAACATCTGCACTCTACAACCTAGAGATAACTATTAACATTTTATAGTCTACCAGTGTCAATTTAAAAAATGTGTGTATGTACCTGTGTATTTTATAAAATTTGGATCATACTACGTAAAATCCTATTTATCCATTTCTATAATACACTGCTGTACCAGTAAATACTCTACCCGTGGATAATTTTTAAGTCTTTTTCACCCTGCGTGCTGCAGAGTCAAGCCTGATTTCCCACCTCCAAGGCAGCCTGTGATCTAGGGGAGTGCGCAAACACACCCCTGTGACTCAGTTTGCCCCTCTCTATAATGGGAGCGCCCTTTCCACTTCCCAGTTGCAGTTTCAAGGACAGAATCTTCACTCCGCTGCCCAGGCCTCCCTTGCAAGAGGGACCTGGACTTGCTTAAGGGCAGGGAACAACTGCCAGGGTCCATCCCAGGGGCCCCCAGACCTCTGAAGGACAGGGTCCCCTGCATTTGGGCACCTAAGTTCCATTCCTGAGCTCTACTTCGGAGCCTTCTTGATCTTCGTCTATTTCTCTAGGCAGTGTCCTTGCCTTCCAGGCTGCATCAGGAACTCCTTGGGGGCCCCAGAGCCGCCCTGCCCCCACCTGTGGCTACAATGTGGTTAACAGTCACCTTTCTAGCTTCCCCCGGGACCCCTCAGGCCCCCCAGCGCCCGGCAGAGGGTCCCACCCAGAGGAAGCTCTCATAAATGTGTGTTGGCTAAACAGGAAAGAAAAGCCATGGGGCATGCAGGACCCAGAGTGTGTGTGTGCGTGTGTGTGTTTAATCAAACGCCAGACCTCAAAACCAACTCCCCAGTGAGGCTTTACAACATGAAGTGCCAGGCAATTGAGGATTAGTGGAACTGCCGTGTCTTCCCCTCCCCGCACACCCCCGCCCCCTGCTTTCCTTGGGAGGCTCAGGAGGAAGGAATAAGGGAGTGAACCGCAGGGGGGCAGCCCGGAGGAGGCAGGCATGCGGGTTCTGGGCGGGAGGAAGCAGCGGGAGCCAGAGGAAGGGCCCCTTCGGGCCACACTGTGCTCAGTGAGTCTCTGGGCTTGAGAAAGCGGAGAGGAAGCCCTGGGAGGGAGTCTGGGGCTGGCATCTCCCCGTGTGGCAATCGTGATTGCTCCAGAGCCAGCACTCCCCCTCGCCCACACTTCCTCCCTGTCTTCCCACCCCTCAGCCCATCAGCCTGGGCCCGCACCCACAGCCAGGGCCCTCCTCTTGGCTTGTTTACCTGGTGAGGTGCAGTGGGGTGTGCTCCTTCAGGCCTCAGTCAGCCTGACCGCCAGGGCTATGGTGTGGGAAGCTGCTTTGTTCCTGCTGTAAAGGGGGGACAGTCAGTTCCAATGGTCTCCCCTTTAGTAGAGCTCATGAGTGGCTAGGGAGACAGAGCCCCCTTGATCAGTTTACAAGACCTAGGGGACAGGTTGCCCAGAACTTAGGACCTGAGCTCCTCCCCGAGGGTCCAGACCCATCTCTGTGAGGGTCCCCAGTCTGCAGCAAAGGGCCTGGCACTTCAGGAGAGGAGGAGTGCAAGAGGCTTGGGAAATATTTGGTGAATGAATGAGTGAGTGAACCGTCTTAAATACACTGCGGTGACCACAGGATAAAGTAGAAAAGAGTAAAAATTCCAGAGTCAAGCAGTCAGATCTGGTTCCAATCTGTTCTCTGCCAAGTGCTAAATAGTCGCTTGGGGTAGTTTGCCTAAAAAGTTCTGAGCCCCAGGTTCCTGTAAAGTGAAAGCAAAACAATTCTACTTTGTTTATGAATTTTTTTTTTTAAAGACAACACCTTCTTCTTTTTTAAAATTCTTGTCTGTGCTGGGTCTTTGTTGCTGCGGAGGCTTTTCTCTAGTTGAGGGCTACTCTCTTGTTGCGGTGCTCCGGAGCAAAGGCTCCAGGGCGTGTGGGCTTCTGAAGTTGCAGCTCCCAGCGTCAAGAGCACAGGCTCAATAGTTGTGGCGCACAGACTTCATTGCTCTGTGGCATGTGGGATATTCCCAGAGCAGGGATCGAACCCAAGTCTCCTGCATTGGCAGGAGGACTCTTCACCACTGAGCCACCAGGCAAGCCCCTGTTTATAAAATTTGTGTGGCATCTTTGCAGAGGATGTGGCATTAATAGGCTTAATAAATTGTCACTATGTTGTTAGTATTGTTTACTAATTCAGCAAATATGCATCAGGCACCCACTATGCTGCAGAGGGCGCAGGTTCAATCCCTGGGCAGGGAAGTTCCCCTCGGTATGGCCAAAGAAAAAGAAAAGTTTATCATGAAAAATAATAAACGGAAACCCATTAAAAGAAAAAGGAAAAGAAGGTGACATTTGAGCCAAGACTGGAGGTGAGGGAGACAGACGTGCTAGTATCTTGAGGAAGAATGTTTGCACAGAAGGAACATGCCTGTGCAAAGCTCCCCAGGTGAAACGTGCCTGGCGGGGCTGGGGGTGGGGGCGGTCAGGGAAACTGAGCAGAGAGATGATGTCACAGGTCAGGCTGCCAGATCCCATGGGGCAGTGCTGGTCATGGTGAACTTGGCCTTTACTCCAGGTGGAGAGGAATCACTGCAAGGTTTTGAGCAAAAGAATGACCTGATCTGACTTACATTTTAAAAGGAGGTGCAGAGTGAGGCTGGGAGCACCGGTGCAGAGGTCCTGGTAGGCCAGTGGTGGGGATGAGAAATCATCGGATTCTGGGTGTATTTTGAAGCTGGGAGCAGCTTGGTTTCCTGAGGGCTCCAATCTGGAGTGTGTGTGTGAGACAGAGAGGAGAGGATGGTGATGCTGAGCCGGAACTAACAAAAGGAATCAGTTGCCACCAACTGAGATGGTTGAGGCTGCAAGTGAACCAGGTTTTGGGGAGGAGATCCACGTCAATGTGGGTGTATTAAGATCTATGTCAGACATGTGCATGAAGATACTTAGTGGATGTTCATGTAAAACAGAGTTGTTAGCACTGGTGGCGGTGGTTTAGTCACTAAGTCGTGTCCGACTATTTCGAGCCCATGGACTGTAGCCTATCAGGCTCCTTTGTCCCTGGGATTCTCCAGGCAAGAATACTGGAGTGGGTTGCCATTTCCTTCTCCAGGGGAATCTTCCTGGCTCAGGAATCGAACCCAGGTCTCCTGCATTGCAGGCAGATTCTTTACTGGCTGAGCTACGAGGAAGCACGACTACGAATATTTTCCTTCACGTTTANTGTCCCTGGGATTCTCCAGGCAAGAATACTGGAGTGGGTTGCCATTTCCTTCTCCAGGGGAATCTTCCTGGCTCAGGAATCGAACCCAGGTCTCCTGCATTGCAGGCAGATTCTTTACTGGCTGAGCTACGAGGAAGCACGACTACGAATATTTTCCTTCACGTTTACACCCAATCCTCACACTAGCCAGTGAGGAAGGCAGGCCAGGGATTATTGCCCCAGTTTGGCAGAATGGAACCTCTACAGAGCATATACCTGAAAGAACTGTAAAGAAGTATTCAGCCAAATGCTGGTACATGAATTCTCACAGCAGCACTATTCACAATAGTCCAATGGTGTCCATCAGGGGCTGAACAGATGTGTAAAATGTGGGAGGCCCATACAATGGGATGTTATTCAGCCATAAAAAGGGATGATGGACCAATGAATGCTACAAGGTGGATAAACCTCAAAAACATTATATTCAGTGAAAGAAGTCAGTCACAAAAGACTACGTATTATCATTCTATTGATATGAAATATCCAGAATAGTTAAATCTATAGAGACAGAAGGCAGGTTAGCGGTTGCCAGAGGCTGGGGAAAGGGAGAAATAGAGAGGGATTACTTAATGGGCACAGGGTCTCCTTTGGAAGCGATGAAGGTGTTTTGGAACTGGTAGGAGTGATAGTTGTACAACACTGAAAATGGACTAAACGTCACTGCGTTTTACACGTTAAAATGGTTCAAATCATGTTTTGTGAATTTTAATCTCAATTAGAAAACAATCCTTCTATGAAGACCCTAATGCCAGGCTTGTGGTACCCAGCGCCCGCGGTGACTCCCGGGGCTAGCTTCCTTGAAGCCTGTGAAGGTTCTCCATTCCCCTTCTGAGCAGAGTAGCCCAGCGAGACAAAGGGAAGTCTCCCCTGCGAGGTCACTTCCGGGCTACTGGATCTCCCAAACTCCAGACCAGGGAATCTGGTCTGACAAGCACGGAACTCGCATCAGAAATCAGCCCTGCCCTGGAAAGCCTGTGGCTGCGGGGTATTGCTGGCGTCCCAGGGAACCTGTACTTCCGGGTCTGTTCCGGTTGGGAAGGAGCGGCAGCAGCCAATCAGGCTCCGCAGAGCGGCTGTATTTAACCCTTCAGGGTTCAGCTCCCGAGACGGAAGGGACTTTTACGGATCATCTCTGAAGAAATGGAAGCTCCAGAAAGATAAATACCTTCTCCCAAGTCACGCCACCTGTAAATGGCTGAGTCGGGACGAGGAGGAAGGGAACCAACGTGGGTACGGCACCTACTCCGCGTCCCAGAGCCTCGCAGAAGTCGTCTTCGCTCCATCTGCAGAGGAGATTCAGGGAGGTTTAGGCACCACGCCGACATCACACAGCGGTGAAGAAGCGGGGCTGGCAGTTGAATGTGGTCTAGCTGACTCATAATCTATAATTCTTTTCTTTTAAAAAATATTTATTTTTACTTATTTGGCTGCAGTGGGTCTTAGTTGCGGTCCACCGAATCAATGGGGGCATGTGAATTTTTTTTTTTTTTTTTAGTTGCGGCATGTGAGAACTAGTTCCTTGACCAGGGATTGAAGTCGGGCCCCCTGCACTGGGAGTGCCCACTCTTAGCCACTGGACCACCAGGGTATTCCCATAATCTGTAATTCTTGCTAGGCCTTCACCTGTCTGGTTCACACGTGTCTCCCCAACATGGAGGGAATGAATGAAGGAACCAAGCTCTTTCCAGTCTTCCACACCTCCATCCAGATTCACCCTGATCAAAGTTAACAGACCCTTGGGGCGATTACACGGTTGCCATGGTAACCGAACTTTTAGAAGAAGTGCTTCAGGCAATCCAGGACAAAACCAGTGAACCCGTCTCTCTCTGCACTAATTACAGCTTTTCTGTCCAAGCCAACAAAGGTTAACACAACGCAACAAAGAGGAGAGAGTCCCTGATGACAATAAAGTCATACCTTTATTGCTCTTGACCATCTTTGTTGACCAAGGACCCTATGTTTGTCCCACCACCGCCACCTTCACTACAGGCCCATAGTTTAAAAAATGATATCTACTGAGGACACTTGCCTATAAGTGGTAACTAAACTGTAGCCTGATTCTTTATCCATCAACAATTACAGAACTACCATCAGAGCTTCAGGAGATAACCATCCCCTCACGCACGAGCTTTCATAGTATTTTAGCCCCAAGTCAGAAACTCCACAGTTTTGTTAAGTAGTGCATGCCTGTAGGGTTTGGACTTTCTGAAATATAGGAAATAGCTTCTTTTTTTTTTTTTTTTAGGAAATAGCTTCTTGAGGCCATTCTAAACAAAACCAGAAGTGAGACTGAGGAAATAATCACAGCTACAAAGAACCTTAAAAGAATTGTGATGATTATGCAAGTAAATGAGAAAGCCTGAACTAAATGGGTGGTTTTCTAGGAAATCATAAATTACAAAAATCAGTCCTTAAAGACCATTAAATTGTAAACAGACCAAATATTACATAAGAAAATGAAAATGTTTATTAAAGAGCTACTCTCCCACACATAAAGGGGAAAAAAAGTACTTAGTCCAAACAAGACTTCAGGTGAATTCAACCAAAAGTTTATAAAGTGATGAGTAAAAATGCCATTCAAATGGTTCACGGCCCTAGAAGTGATAATAAGAAAGCAGCTACATTTGTAGAGTCCCAGCGGCAGACACAGTTCTGAGTGCTGTGTTCATTTAATTCTCACAATAAAGGATTATTCCTGTTTAAAGATCAACTATTGCTTTCACTCTAGAGATGAAAAAATACAGGCAAAAGGAGTCAGTAAGTAGTTCAGGGTGACACAGTTAGTAAGTGGCAGACCCTAATTTGGACCCAGTTGAGTTTAGCTCCAGAATTCACCCTGAACCACTATGTCAGGTCAACTCTTTACTTATATGAATATTATGTATCAATAACCAAATCTGTCAATGGTGGCACAAGACAGCAACACCACAGATGATCTCATTTGTGAATACAACAGCAAAAACGGTAAACCCGATACTAGCAAATATATATAACCCAGCAGCACATGCAAAAATTATGTACTCAACTGAGTAGGTCGTACCAGGAATAAAAGACAGTTCAACATCAGGAATACCACTGATATTATTCATCATATTGACAAATCATTGGAGAAAAATTGTCTGATGATTTCAGAGATGTTGAAAAGATATTTGAAAAAGTTCAAAATCCATGTTTGATTTTTAAGACAATTCCTTAACAAGAAGATGGGAAAAATGCATCCTTAAAGGACAATTACACCCCACCGCCACCTCCCTCAACATGCACACCCATACAAATACATATACCTCAAGCCAAAAACCCTAAAAGAATTCTCATTAAAGTCAGGACAAAGCTCGTATATCCACTGCCATCACTTTTATTTATAATTGTTCCAGAGGCACTTACCAACATAATTAAATAAACAGTTATAAAGATGGGAAAAGTGATATTATTATTTACAGGTGAAATGATACAATTATATTTTAGAAAGCCTACAAAATTCAACTAGAAAATTGTAGCACACAATTCAGTAATGCACCTCCGTACAAATTTCATATACAAAAATCAATAGCCTTACTAGATATAAAACGATTGGTTTGAAAATATAACGGAAGACTTTTTTTTGGCCAGTTCCTAGTTCCTTGACAAGGGATCAGACCCATCCCCCTTGCAGTGAAAATATGGAGTCTTTGTCTTCACCACTGGACCACCAGGGAAGTCCCAGAGGACTTATATTTTGACCCAGCAATTCCAGCTCTGGGAATTTATCTTACCAACATACTTGTGCATACATTCACTCATTTATTCTGCAGTTACTACTGAATGCTTACTTTTTCCATATCAGATAGCTTTCTGAGTGCCAAGAATGAAAATAAACAAGCAAACTGACAAAAACAAAACAAATAACAACAAAAACCTTTTTAATCTAGTGGTGAAAGTGAATCCGCTCAGTCGTGTCCAACTCTTTGCGACCCTGTGGACTGTAGCCTATCAGGCTCCTCCGTCCATGGGACTCTCCAGGCAAGAATACTGGAGTGGGTTGCCATTTCCTTCTCCAAATCTAGTGGTAGGAAACAGATAATATGCATAATTTTAAAAGTAAATGATACAATGTGTTAGAAGAAGATTACTGTCATGATAGGGAGATTGGGCGTACTAGGTGATCAGGATAGGCCTCATGGAGAAGGAGGTGAGGGGCTGAGCCATGTGAATATGGGCATGCACAAAGTCCCTAGGGTGGGATTATGCCTGATGAGTGCACATGAGTCATGTGTATAAAAGCAAAAGATTCAAAGAATAAGTATTCATCTATAGGGAACCAGTTTAAACAAAGTACATCTACCAGTGGAATACTATGCAGCTATACAAAAAACGAAGGAAACTCTCTGTGATGTGAAATGGGAAGATCTCCAGGATATACTGTTTAGTGGAAAAAAGCAAGGAGCAGAAGAGATTCTAAATCACGCTGGCTTTGCGTATCCAAAGGAGGTAAATCAGTGTTAGAAAGATGTCACTTTTTTCTCAACTAATTTATAAACTTAATATGGGCTCTCCCCAAAGAAAAAGAAAACTAGTTTTTAAGAGCTAAGAAAATTCTTAAAAAGAGAGTAAGTAGAGGAACTAGCCCAACTGGATTTTAAAACACATTGTAAAGCTACGGTAATTAAAATATTTTTGTATGGAAACAAGAGTATTGATCAATAGAGTAAAGTATCCTGAAACAGACCTAAATACACATAGGAAATCATAGATTATGTAAGAAGTTTTCCTAGGAGTATGAGTAGCCATTTGGAAACAAATACATTTGTATCCTTCCTGTTCTATTTACACTAAAATAAGCTGCAAATGGCTCAAAGATATAAATCTAAACTATGAAGCCATAAAAGTAGCAAATTAAAAAAGATGTATACTCTTGCAGTGGGATGGGCTTACTTAAGCATGACACAAAACTCAGAAGTCATCAACTCTGACCACAATAAAAGTTTCAAAATTTTCCATGGAAAAAAATAAGAAAATGGAAAGACAAACTAAGCAATAGTTTATGCAACATATATAACAGACAAATTTCTGTAACATAAAGACAACTCATATATCAAAATACAAAGCTAAGATCCTATAGAAAAATAGTCCCAGGATATGAACAGAGTTCACAGAGATGGAAATTAACATGGCTCTTAAATACATTAAAAAGATACTTGTGTGCTCAGTTGATTCAGACTTGTCTGACTTTGTCCATATTGTTTGTCCACAGGATTTTTCCTGGCAAGGATACTGGAGTGGGTTGCCATGCCCTCCTCCAGGGGATCTTCCCGAGCCGGGGATCAAACCCACATCTCCCTCATCTCCTGCATATTAGGCAGTTTTTTTTTTTTTTTTCCACTGAGCCACCGGGTAAGCCCAAAAAGATGCTTGCTGCTGCTGCTAAGTTGCTTCAGTTGTGTCCGACTCTGTGCGACCCCATAGACGGCAACCCATCAGGCTCCTCCGTCCCTGGGATTCTCCAGGCTAGAACACTGGAGTGGGGTGCCATTGCCTTCTCCAGTGCATGAAAGTGAATCTGCCTTGCAATGCAGAGGACACTGGTTTGATTGCTGGTCTGGTAAGATCCCACATGCCGAGTGACAGCTAAGCCCATGTACCACGGCTGCTGAAACCTCACTGCGGAGCCCAAAAGCCACGGCTACTGAAGCCTGTGCACGCTAGAGTCTGTGCTCAGCAACAAGAGAAGAACCACAGTGGGGAGCCTGTGCACTGCGACTAGAGTAACCCCCACTCGTCACAACTAGAGGAAGCCTGTGCACAGCAACGAAGACCCAGAGTAGCCTAAAAGAAAAATAAAGTCTTTAAAAAAAGACTTTGGTTTGATAACATCTGGCTCATAATCTATTTTCACTGAATAGTGCTGATCTAGATTGAAACTGGAGAAGCAATCGCAACACACTCCAAGTAATCTTGCCTGGAAAATCCCATGGACGAAGGAGACTGGTAGGCTGCAGTCCATGGGGTCGCTAAGAGTCGGGCATGACGGAGTGACTTCCCTTTCACTTTTCACTTTAATGCATTGGAGAAGGAAATGGCAACCCACTCCAGTGTTCTTGCCTAGAGAATCCCAGGGATGGTGGGAGCCTGGTGGGCTGCCGTCTATGGGGTCGGACATGACCCCACACAGTCAGACACGACTGAAGCGACTTAGCAGCAGCAGCAGATTAAAACAAGTTCCCCCATCAGCTGTTAAATCACTGAGCTACAGCACCTGGAGGACTCGTCGTTCAGAATCCATCAGGACCATTGCAGGAGCTGCCCGGCCTCAACCCTCTGAGGCCCAGGCAGGGATGCTCATCCCACCATGCCTGTTAATCCTCAGTCACTGCCCCAGATATCAGCTGTTTTGGCCATCTCTTTTCTCCACAGCATTCTGTAATTCCTGTCTTGTTTTAATAGCCCTCTGCTCTCCATCTTCTGAAATGTTTTTCCTTTTCTCTTTGGAAAGCTGATTCTTGGTCAAAAAAAATCACCTAGGGACTTTCCTGGTGGTCCAATGGTTAAGGCTCCGTGCTTCCAATGCAGGGGGCAGAGGTTCAATCCCCTGTCAGGGAGCCAAGATCCCATATGCCTCAGGTGTGGCCAAAAAGTTAAAAAACTAAAAGTCGAAACTACCTGAAAGTCCATCAAGGCATGAATGTATGAACAACATGTGGTCTATTCATATAAGGGAAAATTATTCCACTACAAGAACTAAGTACCAACACATGCTACAAGATAAACCCGGAAAACATGCCAAATGAAAGAAGCCNAAACTAAAAGTCGAAACTACCTGAAAGTCCATCAAGGCATGAATGTATGAACAACATGTGGTCTATTCATATAAGGGAAAATTATTCCACTACAAGAACTAAGTACCAACACATGCTACAAGATAAACCCGGAAAACATGCCAAATGAAAGAAGCCAGACACAAAAGGCCACTAATTGTATGATTCCATTCGTATGAAATGTTCAGATTAGGTAAGTCCATAGAGATAGAAAATAGATAAGTGGTTACTGGGAGAGAAGGGAAGATGGGGAGTGATTGCTAGTGGGTACAGGCTTTCTTTTGGAGATGATGAAAATATTCCAGAATTAGGTAATGATGATGACTATATACCTTTACAAATGTACTAAAATCCACTGGATTGTACATATTAAAATGTGAATTTTATGGTATAGGAATTATATCTCAGAAACAAAGAGAAAGAGGCCAACAATCTGGATCATTGTGAGAAATGTTTTTCATATTGACTTAATG
>SJYA01012907.1:0-11572 GCA_006410615.1 Neotragus moschatus
GTCCTGCCTATAGTTAGCTAGATTCACAAAGGAAAAAGAGAAGACTCAAATAAAATAAAAAATGAAAGAGATCATGTCACAACTGATATCACAGAAATACAAATGATAATTATTAGCAGATTTATTAAACGCCAAGCCTATAAAATATACAAAACTGTATGAGTTATAATGTATTAAATAATTTTCCATTTATAATACATTTAAAAAAATACTAATATTTGTTTTAACTTCCAGACTACCCAAAAGTCATAATGACAAGAGATTTTTGTGGCAAGGCAAAAACAGCTGGGATAAAACATATTGATAATCTAGAGAACAAGGCAAATAATTANTATTAAACGCCAAGCCTATAAAATATACAAAACTGTATGAGTTATAATGTATTAAATAATTTTCCATTTATAATACATTTAAAAAAATACTAATATTTGTTTTAACTTCCAGACTACCCAAAAGTCATAATGACAAGAGATTTTTGTGGCAAGGCAAAAACAGCTGGGATAAAACATATTGATAATCTAGAGAACAAGGCAAATAATTAAAAAATATACTTACTTTATTGTTTCAGTATGTGCACCAGCCTTTAATTAAGCCAGCATAACCCTTGCTATGAAAATATGAACTCAGATGACCATCACATGAATGTTATCAGCTTTCTTTGCACTTGTAATAAACATAGGTGAATTGTTTTCTTTTGAGGATTTCATTATGCGTAAATTTCTGTTCTTATTGTACGTTCTGATTCTGCAGCTTTAATGTGCAGTAAGTAAAGATGGTTTTCCATCTGTGTTTGAGTCTTGTGTATAATTTTCATTATTAGAGTAGATGCTCAAATTNTTCTGATTCTGCAGCTTTAATGTGCAGTAAGTAAAGATGGTTTTCCATCTGTGTTTGAGTCTTGTGTATAATTTTCATTATTAGAGTAGATGCTCAAATTAGTGTCTGCATAGTTTGAAGATCAGAAGTCATTTTTGCTCTTAGGCATATTGAATAGTCAATTTTGTGAAATGATCAGAAGTAGAGTGTTACTGAGGCAACCAGATGGTATTCTCAAAGTTTTCCTTTTGGTCTGTTAAGACCAAGAAAGGATATTGAGGTTGGTGGGGCAGGGTATTAGCAGGAGTACTACTTTGGAGCCTGAACAATTTGGGATTCAATCCTGTCTATCTCTTACTTGCTTTGAAACTGATGCTTTATAATGCTGAGTCAGCAGCTTACTATGAAGAAGAAATACTTAGCACTAGGAACTGGCACAGAGTAGATACTTAATAAATGTGTGTTTTCTCTGCTTTCCTATCCACAGTGTAATTACTTACATGTTGAAAGAGAGGTGGAGATAATCCTTTTATGTTGAGTTTAGTTTCTTTTGTGGCTTGATCAAAAGCAAACAAATCTCTGTGAACGAGTCCCTTAGACTTTTCAACTGATTAAATGTTTTAGGTTATAAAAATTTTGAGCTGTTATTATATGGCTACTTATAATAAATATTAATAATTTAATGATAGTTATTTCTTCAAAGATCAGTGATTTAAGTCATTCATTCAAATCTGTGTTTATGTTGTTCCCAATATTATTTGACAAGACTTTTCTTAAATATAGTGTGCTAGTTTTTCAAGAGATTCCTTACATTGTTATGCTTAGATGATGCTGGTTAGGAACCATCCAGAGGTAACTGTAATTTAATTCTTTTCATTAACTATAAGGTATATATTACTGGTCTTTTGGTGCACTTTACTTTTGGCCCAAGGAGATAAAATGAAACAGGTTTTGAGAACACAGTTTCCAAATCTGTTTCCAAATTATGTACTACTCATCACAATGTTCCTAAAGGTGTTAATTTTTGAGAATCCTTACTGTAATCTGTGTCTGCTTCATAAAGGGCAAATTTTACTTTTATTTATGCCAGTTTCCTAGGAGTTAGACTGTTCTGGATAGTCCTATAAGTAAATCCTGTTTCACGTGGATCAAAACCCACCCGTGGCTTCCTGTTTCCCTCAAGGTAGTACTGAAGCTCTTTCCATACTTAATAATGTGGGTCACAGTGTTCCCCACAGTGAGTCAAGCCCGTCCTACCCCACTAACCGTCTCTCCTACACTCCCCCCATTCATGTCTGTTGCAGGGTCAATGTACCAGGCTACTTATACCTGGAATTTTCTTCTAGATTTTCACTTGGCTTTTTCCGTCACATCATTTAGGCTCTGTCGCATAAATCACTTTAAAATAGAAACGTCTTTCTGACATTGCTCTGTAAAAAGCATCCTTCATTCTACCTCTATGTTCTTTATTTTCTTAGCACTTTTATTGTGACTTGCCATGTTATTATTATGCCTCTCTTTATTTCCCCACTAGAATATGAGTTCTGCAAGCACCATGCATACTAGGAGCTAAAAATATGTTGAATGAATGAATTAACGTTATACCACATAGAAAGTCTAAGTCATCAACTCAGCTGTTTCTAGAACCTGTGAATTCTGTGCCCAGCTGCCCAGGGGCCTTTGCCAGGCAAGGTGAAGAGTCAGGTTGTAGAGAAATATCAGTTCAGTTCAGTTCAGCCGCTCAGTCGTGTCCGACTCTTTGCGACCCCATGAATCGCAACATGCCAGGCCTCCCTGTCCATCACCAACTCCCGGAGTTCACTCAGACTCACGTCCATCGAGAGAAAGATCGAGGTAAGCTAAATCATAAAGAACTGCTATATTACTCACTAATGTTCTATTATACTTTTTCCTTTAAAAAGCAAAAGGTTTAGAAAAAACTTTTATATAGCCTTAGCTTGATATTACCAACTAATTTGTGAAGAATCAGAAATACTTGGGAAAATGCCCCAAATTTTGGCTTGACTTAATGTTTATCTGTACTGCTGTTTTCTCCTCCACACTGTGAAGCTTCATTAGTCTGATTTACGGCTGCTTTTCTCTTCATAAAGCTGATGACCCGCTCTCATGAAGAAAGGTGATTTGAGATTCAACCACTGCTCATAAGACACGTAGCTGTGGTGAGCGTTCTGTGTCAGGTCACCTAATCAAACCATTCTAACCATGCCCTCTCTCCAAGATTAAACTCTGGATGACATTACATGAAATAATAATTAATGCTTTTCTTTCATTTAGACTCAATTATTATAATTTTGTGAAATCTTTTAATTCCCTTTTCTTAGCAAGTATAGTTAGCAACCTAATTACTTAGCAACCACTTTACTTTCTCAGTTTTTTAAGACCCTTGTTAATACCTTCACCCACTTCAGAGTTGAAATTCCCTCAGTTTTATAAAAGAGCAGCTCAATTTCAATGTTCTTGAGCCTAAGGGGAAGTATGATCTGAGGTCTATTTGGGGAATAATTTTCCAGTTTATTTTTGTATTATTATCTTCCATATCAAGTTCATTTCCCTCAAAGTATAGGCTTTATGAAATAATTGCTTTGCTGGTATAGTTTCAGAGAAAATCAAAATAATTTAAGCTGAAATAAGTTAACTTACTTGACCCTATAATGAAAAACTTTAGTATTGATTTTTTTCTACTACCCCTACCCTCTAATCTCAGTCTATGAAAGTTTCCGCTTTGAGTGCTCTAGTCTGTTAACCCAGAGATTACTAGTGAATTTCCCCTTATTTCTGATCCAGCATTACTTATATGCCCCTTCCTAAAACACACCACACCAATAATAAATAATTGAATCAAAATATGTTCATAATATTTAAAAAAGGAATATTTTCCCCTTAGTAATAACCTCAGAGAAGTAGGATTTAATATTTATGGTTAACTTTTTGTCTAAGTCATTATGGAAGTAAAAAATATTTTTTCCTCCTTTCTAATCCAATATTGAATGTATTAGATTAACTGACAAGTTCTTTTTTGTTTTTGCAATTTCACTGCATCTGATATAATCTCATCTAATCTGTAGGAACTTGAAGGTGACATTTATTTGTGTACCTTAAATAAACATGTAATATCAGTGTAATAATGGTATTATATACTCATAAAATTCTGAGGTATTTATTAATCTCTACTAAGCATTAATGATAGAGAAATTGAAAGCGTTTCCATTAGTTTCCACTGTCTCAAGGATAAGTTTAATAGACTGAATTTGTGAAAGAGCCATCAAAGCAATTAAAGGTAGCTCATCAGCTTCACTGACCAAATTTTTCCAGGCAGATGGAAAGGCAGGAAGCAGACAAATGGAGTAACCCAGCTTTGGGGGTTTTCCTGGAGGATGCAATGGAAGGTCAGGCACACTAAATATAAAAATATAGGTATCTTGGAGTCTGAAATTTCATAACTTCCTTGAGTTGAAAGCACCAGGTACTAGTTGAAAGAACAAAGAAAGAATCATCCCCTATCTTTGATAAATGTAAAAGAAATAACAAAGCTAAACTGTTTATGTCTGTGTGGAGAATGTTTGCGCTTTGATTAGCACTTTGATAATTATTGCTAACTTTCTATTGGTTTATTGTCAGCAGCATAATTTAATAATCTGTGACTAATATGAAGAAAGAACTTAAGATAAACTCTCTGGTGTATGCAAAAGCAACTCATCTATGACAACCTGAGCAGTTAGTACACATTTGAAAGACGCCAAATGACTATTCCTATATTTCAGTGTGTGGTTGGTCTTAAAGGTGAATTGGGTCCTCCTGGAATCCCTGGGGAAAAGCTATGCTAATTTGCTACTTAATTAAACTCTGTGGCTGTTTTACTCAGCTGTATCTCATAGGAAGGGAAAGTGCCCAGAAAAGTCTGGTATTTGGGAGGAGATGGAAGTGAGTCAGCGAACTGTGGCCCTGCTGGAGGGCTGCCAAAAAATGCCTGCTGTGCGATTTGGTAAATCAGGTTCTACTGGAACGTAGTCATGCTCATGTGTCTTCATAGAGGCTAAGGCTGCTTTTGTGGTACACAACGGCATTTGGTGATTGTAGCAGAGATTCTAAAATGTTTGCTGTCTGGTCCTTTGCAAAAAAAAAAAAAAAAAACAGTTGCTCCAGAACACTGGCCATTATTCTAAGAGACCCACAGCTTCTTAATTTCACTATTTTGTGTTTGGTATAGTATCTTTTCTGTGTGGTTTTCATTCTGTCTGCCCTCTGATGGGTGAGGATAAGAGGCTGAAGGAAGCTTCCTGATGGGAGAGACTGACTGAGGGAGAAACTGGGTCTTGTTCTGATGGGCGGGGCCATGCTCAGTAAACCTTTATTCCAATTTTCTGTTGATGGGCGGGACTGTGTTCCCTCCCTGTTTTTTGACCAATGGTGGAGGTATTGAAGATAATGGCCACCTTCTTCAAAAGGTCCCATGCACACACTGCTGCATGCAGTGCCTTTGACCCTGCAGCAGGCCACCACTGACCCACACTCCACCGGAGACTCCTGAACACTCCTGGGCAGTGTTCAGTCTGAGTCAGTCTCCTGTGGGGTCACTGCTCCTTTCTCCTGGGTCCTGGTGTGCACAAGGTTCTGTTTGTGCCCTCGAAGACTCTGTTTCCCCAGTCCTGTGTAAGTTCTAGTGGCTCTATGGTGGGTTTAATGGCAACTTCCACCAAGAGGGCTTATGCCATACCCGGATTTGCTGTGCCCAGAGCCCCTGTCCCTGCAGCAGGCCATTGCTGACCCAGACCTTATCAGGAGACACTCAGACACTCAAAGGCAGATCTGTCTCAGTGTCTGCGGAGTCTCCTAGTGCACACAAGGTTCTGTTGAGCCCTCTGAGCATCTCTGGCAGATAGGGGGTTTGATTCTAAATGAAATTTTGCCCCTCCTACCATCTTGCTGTGGCCTTTCCTTTGCCCCTAGATGTGGGGTATATTTTTTTGGTGGGAGCCAACATTCTCCTGTAGATGGTTGTTCAGATGGTTGTACATGGTGTAATTTTGGAGTTCTTGCAGGAGAAGAGTGCATGGCCTTCTACTCCACGATGTGCATGGGGAGAGCTCTCTGATGAGATGTAAAACCCACAGGTCAACTGTGAACTCAAGTGTGTTTCCCAGGTTCCCTGGTCCTGGTTTGGCATCGGCGGCTCCGAGCCTACAGCCATCTCCAAGCCGTGGCCTCCAGTTATGCCTCATCACAACCACCTGTCAGTCTCTCTGGCCCTGCTGGGTTCACGGGGAAGGAGAAGGAGAAGTAAGGAGGGAAGAGGGGAGAAGGCAAGAGGAAGAAAGTGGGGAAAACCTCTAGACAATCCAGGTATGACCTAAATCGAATCCCTTATGATTACACAGTGGAAGTGAGAAATAGATCCAAGGGACTAGATCTGTCAGAGTGCCTGATGAACTATGGACGGAGGTTTGTGACATTGTACAAGAGGCAGTGATCAAGACCATCCCCAAGAAAAAGATATGCAAAAAGGCAAAATGGCTGCCTTGAGGAGGCCTTACAAATAGCTGAGAGAAGAGAAGCTAAAGGCAAAGGAGAAAAGGAAAGATATACCTATTTGAATGCAGAGTTCCAAAGAATAACAAGGAGAGATAAGAAAGTCTTCCTCAGTGATCAATGCAAAGAAATAGAGGAAAACAGTATAATAGGAAAGATCTCTTCAAAAACGTTAGAGATATCAAAGGAACACTTCATGCAAAGATGGGCACAATAAAGGACAGAAATGGTATGGGCCTAACAGAAGCAGAGGATGTTAAAAAGATGTGGCAAGAACACACAGAAGAACTATACAAAAAAAGATCTTCATGACCCAGATAACCATAAGGTTGGGATCACTCACCTAGAGCCAGACATCCTGGAAGACGAAGTCAAGTGGGCCTTAGAAAGCATCACTACAAAAAAGCTAGTGGAGGTGATGGAATTCCAGTTGAGCTATTTCAAATTCTAAAAGATGATGCTGTGAAAGTGCTGCACTCAATATGCCAGCAAACTTGGAAAACTCGGCAGTGGCCACAGGACTGGAAAAGGTCAGTTTTCATTCCAATCCCAAAGAAAGGCAATGCCAAAGAATGCTCAAACTACTGCACAGTTGCACTCATCTAACACTAGCAAAGTAATGCTCAAAATTGTCCAAGTCAGGCTTCAACAATACTTGAACCATGAACTTCCAGATGTTCAAGCTGGATTTAAAAAAGGCATAGGAACCAGAGATCAAATTGCCAACATCTGATGGATCATCAAAAAGCAAGAGAGTTCCAGAAAAAAACATCTACTTCTGTTTTATTGACTATGCCAAAACCTTTGACTGTGGTTCACAATAAACTGGAAAGTTCTGAAAGAGATGGGAATACCAGACCCTGACCTGCCTCCTGAGAAATCTGTATGCAGGTCAAGAAGCAACGGTTAGAACTGGACATGGAACAATGGACTGGTTCCAGTTTGGGAACAGAATACATCAAGGCTGTATACTGTCACCATGCTTATTTAACTTACATGCAGAGTACATCATGCAAAATGCCAAGCTGGATGAAGCACAAGCTGGAATCAAGATTGCTGGGAGAAATATCAATAACCTCAGATATGCAGATGACATCACCCTATGGCAGAAAGCAAAGAACTAAAGAGCCTCTTGATGAAAGTGAAAGAGGAGAGTGAAAAACCTGGCTTAAAACTCAACATTCAGGAAACTAAGATCATTACATCTGGTCCCATCACTTCCTGGTAAATAGATGGAGTAACCATGGAAACAGTGAGAGACTTTATTTTCTTGGGCTCCAAAATCACTGCTGATGTTGACTGCAGGCATGAAGTTAAAAGACATTTGTTCTTTGGAAGAAAAGCTATGACCAACCTAGACAGCATATTAAAAAGCAGAGACACTTTTATCAACAAAGGTCTGTCTAGTCAAAGCTATGGTTTTTCCAGTGGTTATGTATGGATGTGAGAGTTGGACTGTAAACAAGCTGAACACAGAAGAATTGATGCTTTTGAACTGTGGTGTTGGAGAAGACTCTTGAGAATCCCTTGGACAGCAAGGATATCCAGCCAGTCAATCTTAAAGGAAATCAGTCCTGAGTGTTAATCGGAAGGACTGATGTTGAAGCTGAAGCTCCAATACTTTGGCCACCTAATGCGAAGAACTGACTTATTGGAAAAGACACTGATGCTGGGAAGGACTGAAGGAGGAGAACGGGACCCAGAATGAAATGGTCATATGGCATCNTATCCAGCCAGTCAATCTTAAAGGAAATCAGTCCTGAGTGTTAATCGGAAGGACTGATGTTGAAGCTGAAGCTCCAATACTTTGGCCACCTAATGCGAAGAACTGACTTATTGGAAAAGACACTGATGCTGGGAAGGACTGAAGGAGGAGAACGGGACCCAGAATGAAATGGTCATATGGCATCACCGACTTAATGGACATGAATTTGAGTAGGCTCCGGGAGTTGGTGATGTACAGCAAAGCCTGGCGTGCTGCAGTGCATGGGGTCTCAAAGAGTCAGACGTGTCTAAGGGACTTTACTTTCTTTCTTTTTGTTTGATTTACAAGGTTATGCTAGTTTCAGGTGTGTAGTGAAATGATTTACACTGATATATATCTTTATAGATATATCTATTTATATAGATATATATAAATAAAATAAATCCACACTTTCCCAGCTTCTTTTCTCCTATGGGTTATTACAAGATATTGAATAGAGTTCCCTGTGCTGTATGTGGGCCCTTGTTTATCTGTCTTATGTCTAGTAGTATGTATATGTTAATCCCCAACTTCTTATTTATCCCTCCCCTCCCTTCCTCTTTGGAAACCATAAGTCTGTTTTCTGTATCTGTGACTCTTAAGTTAATTTATATCATTTTTTTTTAGAATCCTCAAATAAGCAACCATATGATATAGTATCTTTTAATACGCATTTCACTGCAGACATAAACATTTAAAAATATAGTGCCATATGAGATATGATAAATAACAATACAAGAAATCTATTTTAATCCATGAGTAAAATGGTTTTTACATTGTCTTCCCTGATATTTTAAAGATGATTCTAAATAACGAATCTATTCACAAGAAGTTAGCATGCTTATTCAGCAAGCTTGAAAAAAAAATGCTATATTTGTAAATTAAACTGCAATTACCTTGTCTTGTTTTTCACTTAAATTGTTAAATTATTAGAGTTTACATGCTTGATGCTAAGAAAATTCTCTTCTTTAGGAAAATAAGTTTAACATAAATTTCCATAGCTGTTCTAGCTGCACTAATTACTGCCTCATTATCTAAATGGTTGTGACCCTGTGGTTATTAACCTAACATTGTCACTAGAGTGAAGCTGAAGTGCTAGGAGGTTCAGAAGATACTTTCTGAGTCCTTCTTAAGCATGTTTCTGATGTCTGAATCTTCTCTGTTGCTGCTTTGTTTTTCTTAGGAATTATCCAGTCTAATATGCAAATTATTTACTCTTGTAAATGTCAAAATCTGTAAAACCTAACAAACTTTGTCAAGCAGCGATACCTTGCTGCAAGGTATTTGGGCTGCTGTCATTAAACGAAGGCCCTCAATAAGTAAAAGTTCCTTCAGACACCTGTTTAAAGGTCTAATTCCTTCAAAATGCAGTATCCTCCAGAGAACACCACAGCATTTCCTTACTCTTTAAAGAGATTATCATTTCACCAGTCTCTTCCTAAAATAACAGTCATATTGTTAAGATTTCAGATCATTGGGGTTTTAAAAATTACTTGAATATGAAAACTTTTTTTTTTTTAAACCAGGTACAGAATCACTGGAGAACTTGGACTATAAAATAGACTATTAGACTTCTTTATTGTGGGGTGTAAAGTAAGATTTATATGTGCTTACATGATGAATGATGGGAAAACAGATAAAATTCGCCTGTTATACTCTAAAACGTAATTTACTAAGATTGGTATTGAATACTGTTAATTGAATTCTGTGCACCAAGATGACATTTCTTGGATCCTATTTGTAGAAACTCCAAAACTTATAAAACTAGGTATAATGTTGTCTGTGAAGGAGGCTCTCAACTCCTGAAAAGGTGCTCTCAGCAGACGGGGCTCAATACAAGAGCTTCAAAGGCTCAACCCTGGCAGAAGTTGATCAAATCCATCTTCATCAAGGGCCATGAGAGTAAGAAAGCAGCAGGCAAGGAAGTTAAGAACGCAAGTCAGGAAACTCTCCAGAAAAATACAGGGTTTCTTAGAAAAGAGAGGACATTTTAGGCTGAGCAAAATGTGGTGTTACAGAGACAAACACGACTCAGAATTCAATATGCTGCTGCTTTTTTTAGAAGCTCAAATTTATAGAGAACATTTCATGTGATGATTCATCCTACACGCTACCTATAGTAAGAGTTCAATAGATACAAGAGAACATTCCAGCTGGAGATGATTCACTTGGACCTGGTATTTCTGGGAACAGGAATATTCAGCCTCAGGGGCCCATTTGGTCAAAAAGATGTCAAGAGTGAATCTCAGAAGATCTAAGTGAAGACACCATCTCCGGGAAACTTAAAAGCTAGCGTGGTAGAGGAGTCAGTGACGTGGTGTAGTTGTCCTGGCAAACGCGTTTTCATGTTCCCACAGCGGTTTGCTTGACTCGAACTTACCTGAGTTGCTCTCAAAGAGCCTCACAAACAAGCAGAGAATCTGTGAAGCCTCCTGTGGTGCTAAGCATGGCATTGGGCTGTGCTCAGCTCAGCTCTTGGGTCCTGATTTCCCGCATTTTCTGGGACCTTCGCGGTATCTGTAGAATCATCAAGTTATTGACCATAGCCTTTCGTCAAGGTTACACAGCCACTGATGGGACTAGATCTGTTTCTAACGTGTCTTTCATTTAGCTGTTAAAGGACTATAACACTCATCAGTGAAGAAATGTCACCTCAAGAGTGGTTTTTCTCACTTCTGTAATCCACAGGTTACCATTTATCTAAAATATCTCTAATAAATATATGCAAAATGAAAATAGCAATAAAGCTGCTATGTTATCTGATGGCATGATTCATAAGTTTTAAATATTTGACTCCAATGAAGATATATCAATTTTTTATTTTAAACTTTCAGAAATTTTAAATTGTGTTGTAAAGATGGGTACTTATGTCTGGGGTCAAATATTTCCATTGTTTTATAATGAAAACAACTTGATTCTAAGTTTCCAAAGAAAAATCCTTCCTAAAGTATAATGTATCCTCAAAGGTGTGCTCCTACAGTCTTAACGCATCACCTGAAGTAACCACGAGCATCTCCAAGCTCATCTTGGACTCTTCTTCTCTGCGTTTGTGGTTCTCTGGGGTTCTTGTCTTAGAAGTGCTTAAGAATTCTGTTACAAGGCAAAATAAAGCAAGGTGAATTGGTTCACTTGGAACAAGAACTTATGCAAAGTGCCATAGAACATATATCTCAAGTATAATATTCTCAAAGTGAAGTTTTTTAAGGTTTAATATTTAAACTAGAAACCTTAGTCAAATTAATGAAGGGAAGCCCACTCTCAGCAGCACCGAGCAGAATTTGTATAATAACTGCACTTTACATTTATGTACAATGTGATACAATGTGTTAAATTCAATGATTTGCATGTAAATCCCATTATCTAAAATAAACCTATACTTTGAAGTTTGATAGCAGTAAACAGACTGGTTCCAAATAGGAAAAGGAGTACGTCAAGGCTGTATACTGTCACCCTGCTTATTTAACT
>SJYA01012908.1:0-14628 GCA_006410615.1 Neotragus moschatus
ATGCTTGTGTGTCTGTGTGTGTGTATGTCTGTGTGTGTCTGTGTGTGTGTGTCTCTGTGTGTGTATTCCTGTGTGTGTGTGTGTCTATGTGTGTGTCTGTGTGTGTGTGTCTGCATGTGTCTGTGTCTGTGTGTGTGTCTGTGTATATGTGTGTGTGTGTCTGTGTGTGCATGTTTGTGTGTCTGTGTCTGTGTGTGTATGTCTGTGTGTGTCTGTGTGTGTCTCTGGGTGTGTCTGTGTGTGTCTGTGGGTCTGTGTGTGTATCTATGTGTGTGTGTCCATGTATCTATGTGTGTGTCTGTTTCTGTGTCCCTGTGTGTGTATGTGTGTGTGTCTGCGTGTGTCTGTGTCTGTCTGTGTGTGTCTGTGTCTGTGTGTGTGTGTCTGCATATGTGTGTGTGTGTCTCTGTGTGTGCATGTTTGTGTGTCTGTGTGTGAGTGTGTATGTCTGTGTGTGTGTCTGTGTGTGTCTGTGTGTCTGTGTGTGTGTGTGTCTGTGTATGTCTGTGTACATCTGTGTGTGTCTGTGTGTGTGTGTCTTGTGAATGTACCATGTGCTGAGGGAGAGTCAAGCACTTGGAAAGAGATGAAAAGTAAGTAGCTGGGTCTTGTCCATTTCTTCCTCTGCGTCGTCTAGTGTGGCTATGAGGATATAGAAACTGCTCTGTATATGGAAACTGAGTGAATGGTTGGAAGGTCTGCACCCTCCTTGCTTGTTTTGCTCAGCCCTGCCTTCTTGTCCGCCTGGGAGCTGGCTCTCCGTGGAGTCCAATCGTGCCCTGACCTGAGCCCACGTGGGTACGGCGTTTGCAATGTCCTCAGCACTCCACTGACGTGGTCTGAATGTAATCCTGCTAAGTATGTGTGTCACTTACCTCAAAGACCTAACGAACTGCCTGGTTTGTGGGGCGACAATATGAGCACACAAGGAACCATTACAGAATAGATCAGTGCTGGACCGTGAGGTGTTCCCTGGCCCCTCGTGGTGCTGGTAGAACCTAGTGGCATTAGTTAGTTAGTGAAGTTGCTCAGTCGTGTCCAACTCTTTGCGACCCCATGGACTGTAGCCTGCCAGAGGAAGCTGGTATGGGATTTCCCAGACAAGGGGACTGGAGTGGGTTGCCATTCCCTTCTCCAGGAGATCTTCCCAACCCAGGGATTGAACCCGGGTCTCCCCCATTGCCAGCAGATGCTTTATCGTCTGAGCCACTTACAAAGAAGCCACTTACAACGCAGGTGGCTCGGTGGCAAAAAACCCGCCTGGCGGTGCAGGAGGTGTGGTTCAGTCCCTGGGCTGGGAAGATCCCCTGGAGGAGGAAATGGCAACCCACTCCAGTCTTCTTGCCTGGAGAACTCTATGGACAGGGGAGCCTGGTGGGCTACAGTCCATGGAGCTGCAGAGAGTCAAACACAGCACGCACACAATTGCAAATACAGGAGATTCACAGGCACGTGAAGAAGATGCTGGGCCTACACTGAACTGGACTGGGCTTGTAAAAAGGTGGTGTTCGAGAGGCTGTCAGGATCCTGTGTGGAGTGTACTGGGTGCCCAAAGCAACAAATCTGAAAACGGGATGGACAGAAAGACTCAGTAACGAGTTGAGACAGATGTCTTAGATCCAAACTGGTGGCAACATAGGAACCCAGCATTTATCTGGCACTTGTGCCTGCCCAGGGATGGAAGTGGGGGAAGGAGACTCTGAAGGAGCCTCAGAGGACTGGGCTGCACCGACCACCAAGGAAAGTGGTACTCAGAGGAGACAGGGGTCATGGGCTCTGTAGGAGCAAGAGTCTGTTCAAGGGCAGGGCTTTCAGTTTAGGAATGACATGGTCTGACCTACTTCATTTTAAATTCTTATTCTTAATTTTTTTTGAAGTATAGTTCGTTTGGAGTATTTCAGGGGTCCAGCAGAACGGTTCAGCTATATGTGTGTGTGCCTGTGTGTATATATCTTCTTTTTCACATTCTTTTCCACTGTAGGTTATTATAAGATTCTGAGTATAGCCCCTGTGCTGGAGAGTATGCCCTTCTTCTTTATCTGTTTTATATATAGTTGTGTGTATATGTTTATCCCAAACTTCTAATCTAGCCATTCCCACTTTTCCCCTTTGGTAGCCTGTTTCTGTTTGGAAAAGAAGTTCATTTGTATCAGTGTTTTAGACTTCACATATGAGCAACGTCTATACTATTTGTCTTTCTCTGTCTGTCTGGTTTATGTCACCTAACAGGACAAACTCTAGCTTCATCCATGTTGCTATCAATGGCATGATTCCATTCTTTTTTAGGGCTGAGCAATATTCCATCGTGTGTGTGTGTGTGTGTGTGTGTGTGTGTGTACCACAGCTTCTTTATCCATTCATCTATTGATGGGCATTTAGGTTGCCTCCCTGACTTACATTTTTCCAAGGTCTTTCTGTCCACAGTATGGGAACTGAGTGAGCCTAGAGAAGAAGAATGGGATTTGAGAGAGGTGCTAGGAGAATACTGCAGTGAGCTGGAGAGAGGGGCCCTGCTCTCCAGCAGCTTGTTGGTAGAGATGAGTGTGTTGTCCACTGGCCACTGAGTCCTAACTGGAGGTACACTGTTAAGAAACATTTTTCTATCAGGACTTTAAGGTCTCTTATCCTCACGCAACTAGACTTCTTTGTCATTCTGGTGAGGTTTGAAGAACACAGGCTGGAGGGGAGACACCCCAGTAATCTGGTGGAATGTGCCATTTAAGTGGAATGTTTTGGGATGCATTAAAGGTAGTTCTAGTATTGGGAAGGGTAGTTTATGGCTCTGTGAATAGATTTCTCAGTGCTAACAATTATTTTTCTTAACTCTTAAGGTGTATTTTATCTATAGCATTATAACATATGTTTATTATAATAAAAATGTCTATTTCTGATATTTCCAAGATAACCCCATGCAGAAACTTAAGATGAACCTTATATAATTTCATTTTACATGTTTAAGCAACTGCTCGGCTGAGTCTAACTCTTTGGGACCCTACCAGTCTCCTCTGTTCATGGAATTTTCCAAGCGAGGGTACGGGAGTGGTTGCCATTTCCTTCTCCAGGGGATCTTCCCAACCAAGCAACAGGATAAGAAAATGTCTTAAATAAATGCATAACCATGCTTAGAAATTTAGAAGTTTTATGACCTGTTTTTTTAATATTTTTCATTTTAATTTTTTTCCTTTTAATTCTAATATATTCTGTAAAAAACTATTACTGCTTTCCTGCCTATAGTTTAGCCTATTATAAATCTGGTGAAATTAATGCAAAGTTAATGGCTATATTTTAGAGTAACCTCTTGAAATTTAATAGGTTTATTGGAACAAAACTATTTTTTTTGCCAAAATTATGTGAAACTAATGAAAAATTAATTGCTTTATAAAACGCTGGC
Organism: Neotragus moschatus; assembly: GCA_006410615.1. NCBI lineage: Eukaryota > Metazoa > Chordata > Mammalia > Artiodactyla > Bovidae > Neotragus > Neotragus moschatus. The sequence continues at coordinate 3,392 of SJYA01012908.1, forward strand.
TTTTATCTAAAACTAATAATTTCTGTACATCTCTTAATCCTCCTGCAAACAGTTGGCAGGAAATAAAATCTAAGTTTACCGGTTCAAATTCCCTAAGATCCTCAGAGTCATTTTTGTTTTTGTATGATCCAACCTTTTAACTTTTGCACAACTTTAATCTTACAAAAACAGATTTCTAATTAAATTCAGCCATACCATTCCCCTAAAGGGGATTTAGGAACACCAAGTCTAACTTAGACTTGGGACCTATGAGTGAACATTTTTCCTTTCTTTACAGTTCACACTGGCATTTTCTATATGTCTCCCTCTAATAAAATGTGATAATTTTTGTACTTAAAATTGATACCCGGGACTATGCCTTTTCTCTATTGTTTACTGTGTTTCAATGAATAAATAAATCATGCAACAGAATAAATTACTTAATCCTGTGTTTTACTTAGAAACATATTAAGGGATAGATACATGAGGAAAATCACGGTATTGCCACACTTTTATGACTTTTGAACACCATCAAGGCGTCCTGTGTATAACACTTGGACACAAGAGCCGCATTTGAAGATTTGTTAAGTTTTTGCTACTTTCTGACTATGGTATGTTCAAATATAACCCCCCAAACCATCGTGGTCATCAGCATTTGCCATGATTCTCCATGATTCTCCTGTTTTAACAGTAATTCATTCTAGCTATAACTATTTAGCAATTAAATTATTAATCCCCAGCTACTTTTAAAAACCAGACCACATGTGATTATTTTATCCCTTGCTTTATGCTTAGCAGTCCTTCCTGTCTTCGTTTAGCAGAAGCAGCTTCTTAACACTCTGAAAGAGAAAAACAAAACATTACTCAACTTAATTTGTTTATTAAGCTCTTTTAGCATGAAAGGGAAATAGTCCAAATTTCAAAACCGGTTTGGAGAATGTGATACGTGTGTTATCGAGAAGGCTTCTCTTCAACAGACTTCTCCCCTCGAAAATGCTTTTTTCACACAGAGAATGGACCCTTGTTTCTTAGGTTAATTGCTGGAATATGATGAGGTTTGGTTGCATTTTTAGTAATTTCCAGATTCTATTCCAGGACATTTGGGATAGAGCCCAAGAGCTTAGCATGTTTTCCTTTTTTCATGGTAAAATTGTGCAAATATGCATTAGAGTGTGAAAACAAACAGTCTAATACATTTTTGCAAAGCTCTTTATGTTTACTGTTTATTGCAGATACCAGATCCTAATTAAAATGCGCTAACAAAAGCCAAGATACAAAGAACAAAGATATAACGAAACTTCATCTTCATAAAATATTTGTGATTAGTCCTGGGGGATGGATGTCCTCACAGTCCTGCAGTGGAATTCTGAAAGGTTTCCCCAGTGAACCAGGAGGGCAAGAATATCCAATATGTCTGCTGGTTCAAGAAATACAAACTATTCTTTGGTTATTCAGGGGTGCTATATACTTCTTAGAGAGGTTCTATTAATTCTTTGATTCAAGATCTTGAGTTTTTTTTTCCAACTATACATTTGAAATGAATAATAGCAACTAACTTCAAAGAAGTAACCAAAAGAAGAGACATTAAAAATATATTTTGGGGGGAAAGATGGATTAAATCTGTGTTTTTCAGTTGGAAGTTTCCTCATGAATGTGGGAGAAATCATTCTTTGTTATTTGTGCATTTAGGAGGATTAAAAGGGTGAGTGGAAACATGAAGGCTGATATCAACTAATGGAAAGACTAGGGATTTGGGGTCCAACCGCCTGAATTTGAGTTGGGATCCCGCTTTCTCACTTTGTGCTCTTTTAGGTCAAAGATTTAATTTCTTGGAGTCTCAGTTTCTTTAATAATAGTGGTTTTGTAGAGCTGTGAGAATAGAGCTAGCGAACACACCCGTCTTGTTAGAGGCAAACACTCTCATTTCTGCAAAAGGAGGAGCACGTCACAGCCCATTTCGCAAGGTTGGAGGAAAGAGGTGAGGAGCATGCAGTGGATAAGAATTCGAGAAACCACTTGCCCTGATCTGCTCTGTTCGCATTTAAAGTTTTCTCTCGAACAGCTTCCTCCATTTCTTTCCTCCTTCCTCCCTCTGTCCCTCCTTTGCAGATTGCAAAAGGTTCCAAGCATTCTCACAGATTGAGAAATCTTGCGAAAATCTTCCATGTCCTACCGCTGCTGCTGCTCAGTCACTTCAGTCGTGTTCAACTCTATGCGACCCCATAGATGGCAGCCCACCAGGCTCCCTGGGAGTCTCCAGGCAAGAACACTGGAGTGGGTTGCCATTTCCTTCTCCAGTGCGTGAAAGTGAAGAGTGAAAGTGAAGCCGCTCAGTCATGTCTGACTCTTAGTGACCCCATGGACTGCAGCCCACCAGGCTCCTCCGTCCATGGGATTTTCCAGTCAAGAGCACTGGAGTGGGGTGCCATTGCCTTCTCCGTTTCATGTCATAAGCAGTCCTCAAAGAGCGTTCCTTGACCAAATATATCAGCATCACCAGGAAGCTTGTTAGAGATGCAAATTCTTGGGCCTTAACCCTCAGACCTAGGGTGTCTGGCCCTGGGGCCTCTGTAGGTTAAGTCTTTCCAGGTGATTATAACGCATATTAAATTCTGAGAACCACTGATGTATCAAATGTTTTGGTCTTCCTTTCTCTGTAATAGCAGCCTCCAAATCCTCAACAGAGGTCTTCCTTGTACATGCCAAAGTGATTTTGAGAGACGGTATATCATAATGCTCAAGAATATAGGATGTCGGCCAGACTGTCTTGATGTCTGTCCCAGTTCACGACTGATCGGCCTGCTTCCTGGGCAAGTTTCTTCACCTCCGTGTGCCTTGGTTTCTTCTGCCCTGGATGGAGACAATCGTGGTGTCTAGCTCCCAGGACTTCGCGAGAATGTCCTACACTTAGGACAGCAACAGACGAGTCGAAAGCTCTGAGGAAATATGAGCTGGTGTTTATCATCTGCTGAATATCATAGAGAAACCGCAAAACGTAGAGCCAGCTGAGCAGCAGTCCAAGAGGTGTCGAGTCTCAAATTATGGCGTATTTCTCTCTAATCATCCACCGCTTCTTCAGCANCTCCCAGGACTTCGCGAGAATGTCCTACACTTAGGACAGCAACAGACGAGTCGAAAGCTCTGAGGAAATATGAGCTGGTGTTTATCATCTGCTGAATATCATAGAGAAACCGCAAAACGTAGAGCCAGCTGAGCAGCAGTCCAAGAGGTGTCGAGTCTCAAATTATGGCGTATTTCTCTCTAATCATCCACCGCTTCTTCAGCAGTGATTTGTTGTCAGCTCAGTACGAGCCAGGTGTCGTAAAAGGGAGTGGAGATACGGCAGAGGGTAAGAAGGATCTGGTCAAGAGAAAGGCATTAAATACGTGTTCCCAGCTAATGCATGGGCCACAGTTGCACTGAGCGCCGTGAAGCCGGAGGAGAGCAAGCTGTGAGCGTGTCTGCATGGTAGACGCGACCCAGCCCAGGGAAGAGACGGACGGTGGGTGCTCAGGCAGAGGGGGTCGGGGTGGTGGTGGGAGGTCAGTGAACCGCCCTCAGAGGACCTGAGCCCTGAAGGGTGAGGGGGACTTTGCCGGGCAGGGAGGGACGTGAGGCCCGGAAACCCAGAGAGAGAAGAGAATGTGTGGAGGGGCCGGCGGCCGAGCAAGCGCCCTGTGCGGGGGTGAGCGGGCAAAGCAAGGCTGAAGCATCCTGCCAGCGACGGACATCCACTGTGGGCTCACACAGAGGTGGCACCTGATTTTCGGGAGGCCTCTGGCCAAGCGGGAGGCATGTGCCGGAGGGGGCCAGCGCTCTTTCGAGGAGATGGGCGGCTGCCGCCGGGAGAGATGAGGCTTGGGCGAGGCGGTGGGGGGGCGCCGGCGCTGGAGGGTCGGACCCGTGACAGAGGCGGAGGGCGGTGTCCAGGGGGCGCCCGGGGCCTCCTCCTTCAAAGAGGCACCGAGGCGGAGCAGGTTTGGGGAGGAACAGAAGTTCAGTTCGGCGCGAGGAGCCCCTGAACACCAGAGAAAACGCAAAGAGCGGGCAACTGGTTTATGCATCTGGACCTCCGAGAGCTGGAGATCTCGCCAGTAAACCGAGTGACTGGTGTGTGCATAGTAACTGACTGGGTGGGAGTGGACATCCAGGCAGCCTTCAGGCAGAAGGTTCTGGGGCCGACCCAGCAATACCAGCATTTACAGTGAGGCAGAGGAGGAGCAGACCTGGGAGGAGGAGAGGCCGGACGGGTGGAAGACCCGGCTGGGATGTCGCGGGAGCTAAGGGAAGAGGGAGTCAGCTGGGCCAAGTGCGAGGGGAACGGAAAGCTGCTTGCGTTCAGCTAAAGAGAGGTCCCTGGTGCCCTTAGAACAATCGAAGGGAAAATGGCTTGTGGAGTGAATGCGGGAGGAGAAAATCACGAAATTGGACATATTAAGAAGTGCGGGAGCAAACAGAAAGGAGAAGATGATTTCAGAGTGGGGTGGAGGCTGGCGGGGAGGGTTGTTTACGGACAAGAGAGGTCAGCAAGTTCTGAAAATGACAGGAAGGAGGTCAGGGGAGGGGAGGAGGTCGAAGAACCTGGAGGTGGCTGCATTGGTAGTGGGGGTGTCTGAGGAAGCAAGNTATTAAGAAGTGCGGGAGCAAACAGAAAGGAGAAGATGATTTCAGAGTGGGGTGGAGGCTGGCGGGGAGGGTTGTTTACGGACAAGAGAGGTCAGCAAGTTCTGAAAATGACAGGAAGGAGGTCAGGGGAGGGGAGGAGGTCGAAGAACCTGGAGGTGGCTGCATTGGTAGTGGGGGTGTCTGAGGAAGCAAGAGGGGGAACCCCTGCATAGACGGAGGCTCCGGGCAGACTTGGAGAGTTCAGGCAGCTCCTCTGCTGCAGCAGGAGGTCGAGGATGCTCTGGGTGCAGACGCCAGTGGGTTTGTCGGTTGGGCAGGTCGCGAGGTTCCTGTTGGCTGGCTTCTACTTTCTCTGTGAGGGAGTGGGCAAGGCCATCTGCCAGGTGTGATCAAGGAGCTGTGGAGGCGGAGGATCTGAAGAAAGGGAAGACTGAAACAGTCACTGAGAACAGAAGAAGACGGAGAGTCACAGCCTGGATCCTGCGGGAGTCCAGAGGAGAGGCTGATGGGGGCTTCCCAGCGGCGGGCGGACAGAGGGGTGAGCCCGCTCTCACAAGGCTGCCCAGCAGACACGCACGGCTGTCTACAACACTGATGCAGGAAACGCAGCACGGGGCACTACGGGAGATCGTCAGAAGCAGATGTCCACCAGGGACCTACAGACAAGTGAGCACAGCCAGGTGAAGAGGTGCCGGGGGCACGCATCAGCAGAGAGGGCAGAGGTGGAAAGCCGGAGGCCGGGGCAGCCCGGCTCCCCTGGGGCGCCGAGGATGCTCATGGGTGCAGCAGAGNTACGGGAGGTCGTCAGCAGATGTCCACTAGGGACCTACAGACAAGCGAGCACAGCCAGGTGAAGAGGTGCCGGGGGCACGCATCAGCAGAGAGGGCAGAGGTGGAAAGCCGGAGGCCGGGGCAGCCCGGCTCCCCTGGGGCGCCGAGGATGCTCATGGGTGCAGCAGAGCGTGTGAGAGTGAGGTGGATGCCGTAGAGGTGAGCGGTTTGCGAGAGGCCTTGGATGGGAGAGGGCTGGGGCGCTGGCTCACAGATGCGGCCCCTGGAGCAGCCCAGACCAGAGCACCACCCGGGACCTTGTCAGAGATGCGAATTCCCGGACTCTGCCCCAGACCTAACATGTCAGAGGTTCTGAGAGTGCGGCCCGGTGAGCTACATTTACTATGTTCTCCAAGTTGTGTTACTGGCGTGCACAACTTGAGAACTTGTTTTAAGCAATGAGGAGGTTGATTCAAGCGTCTTTTCAGCTGGAGAAGGACATGAGCAGAGGCAACTTTGTGAAGCTCTCTGGCCAGGGTGGAAAATGTAGGGTCGTGTTTGTGAATTCCAGCCAGGGGCCTCAAGGGGACCAGCTGTTCACCTGGGTTACTGACCCTGGGGCAGGAGTTCCAGCCCAGGTCTCCGCGGTGACCAGGACCACCTGCCCCCTTGGAAGCTCCCCGGCGAGCTGACGGCTCCAGCGGCTCTCTGCTGCCCCCCTCTGTTCACGGGTCACACGCATGGTTCCCAGGCCTTAACCAACCCAGTTTCAGCATCTCCCTGTCGCCTGCACCCTCGTCTGCCAGATGGATGGGCTTGGCTCATGCCAAGCAGTGCGTGAATTAGATGCTGTCATTTGAGTGGATGGTTCTGGAGAGCCCGGGAAACAGTTACCTGAGATATCTCTAGGATAAAGTTTGCTGAATTTGAAATAAAGTTGTACTTCANGCCAGATGGATGGGCTTGGCTCATGCCAAGCAGTGCGTGAATTAGATGCTGTCATTTGAGTGGATGGTTCTGGAGAGCCCGGGAAACAGTTACCTGAGATATCTCTAGGATAAAGTTTGCTGAATTTGAAATAAAGTTGTACTTCATATCCCCCCGTGTTTCTGAGAAACACATTTGTGTGTTTTCTTAATATATCATGCTGATATCTCTCCAGAAAAGCTCCTTCAGAAGACAGGATCAGACTTATTTCTGGGGTAAAAAAAAAATCTATCTGAAGGTATTTTCCCAAGACCAATATGAGGACCAGAACATTAGAGGACCTGCTGTGGGGTTGGATGGTTCCATCCAACTCCGTCAGCCAAGCCTCTTTGCTTTTTTTTTTAAAGCATATTTATTTACTGGCCAAGTGGCACATGGGAGCTTATTTTCCTGGTCAGGGATTGAATCTGCACCCCCTGCATTGGAAGGGTGGAGTCTTAACCACCAGACCGCCAGAGAAGTCCCCCTATCCCTCCTTAGGGTTAAATTTTCTTGGTGAATTGGCCAGTCTGCACTTTGTTTCATTTGGAGCCGTAGAGAAAGATGATTCTCCTACAGGCACAGAGTGGATTGGCACAGCTGCTGAAAGATGATAAAATCAGAGAGAATGGTATAGGCCACCTCTCATCCAGTGATAACATTCAAAAGATATGTGCACGCACGCGTGTGTGTTTGTGCTTGGTCAATCAGTCGTGTCTGACTCTTTTACGACCCCGTGGACTGTAGCCTGCCAGGTTCCTCTCTCTATAGGATTTCCCCAGGCAAGAATACTGGAGTGAGTTGCCCTTTCCTCCTCCAGGGAATCTTCCTGACTTATGATATTTCCTAAACATGCATGAGGCCACCCTCCCAGTTGTGATGTCCAGAAGATGAAGTTGCATGGCATTTGGACTCAGCCAGATGGATGTTGGAATCTTGGTCTCACCAGTCACCAGAAGTGATTTACCTTTGGCAAGTTACTTAACCTCTCTGGGTCTCCATTTTCTCTATTGTAGAATGGGTTGTCGTGAGGATTAGAAAGAACAACATAATCTAGGGTATTTAGTAGGTGACACTAATTATTAGTTTTTGTTGTCTGCTTGTTTCACTGCAATATACATGAAGCTAAGAAACAGTGGATAAGGAAGCTGTGGTCCATACACACAATGGAATACTACTCAGCTATTAAAAGGAACACATTTGAATCAGCTCTGATGAGATGGATGAAACTGGAGCCCATTATACAGAGTGAAAGTAGAAGTGAAGTCACTCAGTCATGTCCAACTCTTTGCAACCCCGTGGACTGTAGCCCACCCGGCTCCTCCATCCATGGGATTCTCCGGGCAAGAATACTGGAGTGGGTTGCCATTTCCTTCTCCAATACAGAGTGAAGCAGCAAGTCAGAAAGAAAACCACCAATACAGGAAATTAACACATATATATGAAATTTAGAAAGATGGTAATAATGACCCCATATGTGAGACAGCAAAAGAGACACGGATATGAAGAACAGACTTTTGGACTCCGTGAGAGAAGACGAGGGTGGGATGATCTGAGAGAATAGCGCTGAAACACGTATATTACCATATGCGAAATAGACGACCAGTCCAAGTTCGATGCACAAAGCAGAGCACTCAAAGCTGGTGTGCTGGGACAACCCAGAGGGATGGGGTGGGGAGGGAGGTGGGGGGGTTCAGGATGGGGGACACACGTGCACTGTGGCTGATTCATGTTGATGTATGGCAAAACCCACCACAACATCGTAAAGTCATTAACCTACAATTAAAATAAATTAATTTTTAAAAAAGAAACTACGTCTGAGAACTCTAGGAATTTCATGATTATAAGTGTCAATTGCAGTACATACTTTGGGCTAATGATAAATCACTGAAAACAGGATTGTAAACAACAGAATCCCAGGAAGNCTGGATGGAGACAATCGTGGTGTCTAGCTCCCAGGACTTCGCGAGAATGTCCTACACTTAGGACAGCAACAGACGAGTCGAAAGCTCTGAGGAAATATGAGCTGGTGTTTATCATCTGCTGAATATCATAGAGAAACCGCAAAACGTAGAGCCAGCTGAGCAGCAGTCCAAGAGGTGTCGAGTCTCAAGTTATGGCGTATTTCTCTCTAATCATCCACCGCTTCTTCAGCAGTGATTTGTTGTCAGCTCAGTACGAGCCAGGTGTCGTAAAAGGGAGTGGAGATACGGCAGAGGATAAGAAGGATCTGGTCAAGAGAAAGGCATTAAATACGTGTTCCCAGCTAATGCATGGGCCACAGTTGCACTGAGCGCCGTGAAGCCGGAGGAGAGCAAGCTGTGAGCGTGTCTGCATGGTAGACGCGACCCAGCCCAGGGAAGAGACGGACGGTGGGTGCTCAGGCAGAGGGGGTCGGGGTGGTGGTGGGAGGTCAGTGAACCGCCCTCAGAGGACCTGAGCCCTGAAGGGTGAGGGGGACTTTGCCGGGCAGGGAGGGACGTGAGGCCCGGAAACCCAGAGAGAGAAGAGAATGTGTGGAGGGGCCGGCGGCCGAGCAAGCGCCCTGTGCGGGGGTGAGCGGGCAAAGCAAGGCTGAAGCATCCTGCCAGCGACGGACATCCACTGTGGGCTCACACAGAGGTGGCACCTGATTTTCGGGAGGCCTCTGGCCAAGCGGGAGGCATGTGCCGGAGGGGGCCAGCGCTCTTTCGAGGAGATGGGCGGCTGCCGCCGGGAGAGATGAGGCTTGGGCGAGGCGGTGGGGGGGCGCCGGCGCTGGAGGGTCGGACCCGTGACAGAGGCGGAGGGCGGTGTCCAGGGGGCGCCCGGGGCCTCCTCCTTCAAAGAGGCACCGAGGCGGAGCAGGTTTGGGGAGGAACAGAAGTTCAGTTCGGCGCGAGGAGCCCCTGAACACCAGAGAAAACGCAAAGAGCGGGCAACTGGTTTATGCATCTGGACCTCCGAGAGCTGGAGATCTCGCCAGTAAATCGAGTGACTGGTGTGTGCATAGTAACTGACTGGGTGGGAGTGGACATCCAGGCAGCCTTCAGGCAGAAGGTTCTGGGGCCGACCCAGCAATACCAGCATTTACAGTGAGGCAGAGGAGGAGCAGACCTGGGAGGAGGAGAGGCCGGACGGGTGGAAGACCCGGCTGGGATGTCGCGGGAGCTAAGGGAAGAGGGAGTCAGCTGGGCCAAGTGCGAGGGGAACGGAAAGCTGCTTGCGTTCAGCTAAAGAGAGGTCCCTGGTGCCCTTAGAACAATCGAAGGGAAAATGGCTTGTGGAGTGAATGCGGGAGGAGAAAATCACGAAATTGGACATATTAAGAAGTGCGGGAGCAAACAGAAAGGAGAAGATGATTTCAGAGTGGGGTGGAGGCTGGCGGGGAGCGTTGTTTATGGACAAGAGAGGTCAGCAAGTTCTGAAAATGACAGGAAGGAGGTCAGGGGAGGGGAGGAGGTCAAAGAACCTGGAGGTGGCTGCATTGGTAGTGGGGGTGTCTGAGGAAGCAAGAGGGGGAACCCCTGTATAGACGGAGGCTCCGGGCAGACTTGGAGAGTTCAGGCAGCTCCTCTGCTGCAGCAGGAGGTCGAGGATGCTCTGGGTGCAGACGCCAGTGGGTTTGTCGGTTGGGCAGATCGCGAGGTTCCTGTTGGCTGGCTTCTACTTTCTCTGTGAGGGAGTGGGCAAGGCCATCTGCCAGGTGTGATCAAGGAGCTGTGGAGGCGGAGGATCTGAAGAAAGGGAAGACTGAAACAGTCACTGAGAACAGAAGAAGACGGAGAGTCACAGCCTGGATCCTGCGGGAGTCCAGAGGAGAGGCTGATGGGGGCTTCCCAGCGGCGGGCGGACAGAGGGGTGAGCCCGCTCTCACAAGGCTGCCCAGCAGACACGCACGGCTGTCTACAACACTGATGCAGGAAACGCAGCACGGGGCACTACGGGAGATCGTCAGAAGCAGATGTCCACCAGGGACCTACAGACAAGTGAGCACAGCCAGGTGAAGAGGTGCCGGGGGCACGCATCAGCAGAGAGGGCAGAGGTGGAAAGCCGGAGGCCGGGGCAGCCCGGCTCCCCTGGGGCGCCGAGGATGCTCATGGGTGCAGCAGAGTGGGTGAGAGTGAGGCGGATGCCGTAGAAGTGAGTGGTTTGCGAGAGGCCTTGGATGGGAGAGGGCTGGGGCGCTGGCTCACAGATGCGGCCCCTGGGCCAGCCCAGACCAGAGTACCACCTGGGACCTTGTCAGAGATGCAAATTCCCGGACTCTGCCCCAGACCTAACATGTCAGAGGTTCTGAGAGTGGGGCCCGGTGAGCTACATTTACTATGTCCTCCAAGTTGTGTTACGGGCATGCACAACTTGAGAACTTGTTTTAAGCAATGAGGAGGTTGATTCAAGCGTCTTTTCAGCTGGAGAAGGACATGAGCAGAGGCAGCTTTGTGAAGCTCTCTGGCCAGTGTGGAAAATGTAGGGTCGTGTTTGTGAATTCCAGCCAGGGACCTCAAGGGGACCAGCTGTTCACCTGGGTTACTGACCCTGGGGCAGGAGTTCCAGCCCAGGTCTCCGCGGTGACCAGGACCACCTGCCCCCTTGGAAGCTCCCCGGCGAGCTGACGGCTCCAGCGGCTCTCTGCTGCCCCCCTCTGTTCACGGGTCACACGCATGGTTCCCAGGCCTTAACCAACCCAGTTTCAGCATCTCCCTGTCGCCTGCACCCTCGTCTTTGCCAGATGGATGGGCTTGGCTCAAGCCAAGCAGTGCGTGAATTAGATGCTGTCATTTGAATGGATGGTTCCAGGAAACAGTTACCTGAGATATCTCTGGGATAAAGTTTGCTGAATTTGAAATAAAGCTGTACTTCATATCCCCCCGTGTTTCTGAGAAACACGTTTGTGTGTTTTCTTAATATATCAT
>SJYA01012909.1:0-11431 GCA_006410615.1 Neotragus moschatus
GATTGGGGGCAGGAGGAGAAAGGGACGACCAAGGATGAGATGGCTGGATGGTATCACTGACTTGATGGGCATTGAGTCTGAGTGAACTCTGGGAGTTGGTGATGGACAGGGAGGCCTGCCGTGCTGCGATTCATGGGGTAGCAAAGAGTTGGACTCCACTAAGCAACTGAACTGAACTGAGCCACTGGGAAAGTCCATATGCAATGTAGTTTGGTCTTTTATAGAGTACTAAATTGCTAAGTTTATAATATGAATTTTATTCACTTATAATGAATATTATAACCAATGAATAAAACATGGATAACGAAACCTTAAATTTAATGAAGCAGTTTTTGTGTTCCATCTTTGCAAGTAAAGTGGCTGAGAGACATTTCTACATAGGCATAAGAAGTATTTGTAGGTTATATTGTTTTAGTATTTTGGGAGTAGTAAATAAAAACAACTTTTAATATGATTTGGAGGACGTTTTTCTTTCTCAGCTAATTAAAAATATATTCTGTAACACATTAGAAGGGATTGTCTTTCAGTTTCTTTCTCCATTTTCTTAGGAAATCTCTATGAGGTTTGGCCTATTTTGAAGCTGGTAACATAGCTGTATGATATTCCCAGGTGATTGGAATGGTAAAGAATCTGCCTGCCGAAGCAAGAGACACAGGAGGTGGGAATTCAGTCCCTGGGTCGGGAAGATCCCCTGGAGGAGGAAACGGCAACCCACTCCAGTACTCTTACCAGAAAAATCCCATGGACAGAGGAGCCTGGCGGGCTACACATGGGTCACAAAGAGTCGGACACGACTGAGCAATGGAGCATGTAGGCAGCAACGTATCTGTACACTGGGGGACAGCTTCTAACATCCAGTGACCTACACTTATCCTATGCGTCAGGGGTATGGCGTGTAGATAAGCCAGTGTTTTATAATCTTTGGAAAAATTACTTTCATTAGAGCAACTGGTAGTGTAGTTGGGGATGACTTAGTCCATTTTCCCATGGCCTTGAGAAAAATGAAAAGAAAACTATATGTTTAATTAAATTAAGCCAGTAGAAAGAAAGGCAATACTTTCACCCTGAAATGAATTTCTCAAACTTGTAAGTGAGAAACGTGTGACCCTGAAGGTCAAGGATTGTGGGAGATTCAACAGCAGTCATCACTTTAAGAATATGCTGCTTGGTCCAGCCTGCCTCCATTCGGCAGGCCCAGAGCCCTGCTGGGAGAAGTGGTTGAATTGTGGTACCTCTTTTCTTGCCAACAAGCAGATGAGACAGTCTGGGTTCACTGCAGTTCCTGCAGGGCTGAGAGACATGAGGCCTGCTTCCTCAGCCTCCTATACCTCTTGGGTAATAGTGAGTCTGGGAACCAACCCGATATACAGGGTTTGAGTTAAGAGGGGAAATACGCAGAGACTACGTCCTGGGATGCTGTTGGCTATTTATGGCTAATTTGTGATGTTCTCTTATGCAAAAATCTTTCTCTGTAGATTCAAGGTAGACACGTATTTGCTATATGATCAGATTAGTGTGAACTGCAGGGATTTCTTCCCATGAATTAAATAATAAATGGCAACTTGCTAGTCTGATGACCTTAGAATATATTTTAATTGGACTGCAAGGAGATCAAACTAGCCAATCCTAGAGGAAATTAACCCTGAATATTCATTGGAAGGACTGACGCGGAAGCTCCAATACTTAGGTCACTTGATGCGAGGAGCTGACTCATTGGAAAAGACCCTGATGCTGGGAAAAGGCAAAAGGAGAAAAGGGTGGCAGAAAATGAGACGGTTAGATAGCATCACTGACTCAATGGACATGAGTTTGAACAAACTCCAGGAGATAGTGGAGGACAGAGGAGCCTGGTGTGCTGCAGCCCATGGGGTCACAAAGAGTCAGATACGACCTAGAGACTGAACAACAGCTACTGCTGAAATCTGTGGGATTCATCCCACCTTCGGCAGTGAGAGCATTATGTTAAGTGTTAATCGTAACACTGCACCTGAGTTTGATGGGCTGATTATTTTGGCCGTGAACTATCAAGTTAGCTTTGCCGTGTCATTCTGGAGATGGAGGTAAAGGACCACGAGCTGCCTTAAACAAAATTCATGGGCGAGGATCACAACTAAAGTTTAGAGGGACTGCTGAAACGTTGAATGAAAAGTTCTTCCACCACCTCCTCCCAGAAACACATGAATTATTCACTGTGTGAGATTAAATCTGGCCTTGTGCATAGTTTTAAAAAGATAGCAGATAATCTATTAATAATGCAACTGGTTTTTCCTTGTGTTCAAAATCAAATTCAGTAACGCCCTCCTACTTTGCACCCTGGAAGTCTAAGACGTGAGAACAGAAAGATGAGTTTTCGGAGCCTAAGGCCATCTCACTCTCCCAGCTCGTGCTGACTGATGCTGAAGTTGGGAGCACACACAGAGAGAGGATTACCTGCCTCCTGAGGTCAAAGAGCCAGTTGCACAGCTATTTCAGTTCAGCATGAGTTAGAGCTCTTGCCTTCTCCTGGGCTAGCTCGCTCAAATTATTTTAATCTCTCTCTCTCTAAAGATACTATTGTTCTAAAAAAGGAAATTTATTGAAAATTTCTGTCTATAAAAATAATAGCAAGCTCAGTTGGAAAATTCAAGCAATACAGGAAAAACATAAAATCTTGGCACACCTGGGACATGGGATATTCATGCAACTTCTTTCCTCCTCCCTGTGGAGTCACGGCTGTCCTGACTGCCTTGTCCTTAGGCAGGCCACGAGGAGGGGATATGCGCTACCTCCCGGCCCGTCTCATTAAAGGCTTTCTTTGCAATACGCCATAGCCTTTCTTTGATTTCTCATCAGACTAGAATTGGAGAAGACAATGGCACCCCACTCCAGCACTCTTCCCTGGAAAATCCCATGGACGGAGGAGCCTGGTAGGCTGCAGTCCATGGGGTCGCTACGAGTCAGACACGACTGAGTGACTTCACTTTTCACTTTCATGCACTGGAGAAGGAAATGGCAACCCACTCTAGTGTTCTTGCCTGGAGAATCCCAGGGATGGGGGAGCCTGGTGGGCTGCCATCTCTGGGGTCACACAGAGTCAGACACGACTGAAGCGACTTAGCTGCAGCAGCAGCAACAGACTAGAATGGAAAGTTCTCCTAAACTGACCTTGGGGTTCACACACTGGAAATGGCAAAGCACGCAATGGCAGGAGTCTGAATTCCCTCCACACCCAGCCACCCCTCTCATGTGGGCTTTTCCCAAATGAGAAGTAAAATTCTACTATATTGGATCATTATGTGTCTGCATTTATTTCTTACTGCAGCATCATCCATCCTACTCTGACTAATAAACTGTCTTACCACGGGAGATGACAATGTAAGCTTTTAGTAAATACAGTTCCAGATATCATCTCTTTATGAGTAACGCCCATGCACACACAGAGGCAAACACAATGTTTTCTTTATAGGATCATCCTATACACAATATCTGTTTCATTCAATTATTTCTGGTGCAGGTATTTCTAAATACTGTGTTCATGGATATATGTCATCCTTATAAAGGGCTTCATGTGATTTCACTGAAGGATCGTATCACAATTAAATGAACAGATTGATTTTTCCTTGATGGAAATTACGTCTATTTCCAGTTTTTCATCATTAAAACAACTCTGAGATGAGCATCCATATGCATACCTCTTCACGAATTTGTCCAATTATAGCATCAGGATAAGGGTCAAAAGAATTGCCAGAGTGGAGCTTGAGACATATTGCTACACTGCTCTCCAAAATTTCTGATAATCCACTTGTCAACTGACAGTGAAAGGCACCATTTTCCCCACTTTCATCCACTTGTGGTCAAATGTTAGAATCTTGACCCATATTAATAGCAAAGAGAGATCGCATTGATGATTTTATTTGCATTCTTTTTTTTTTAAATCACCTTTGTTATTGACCTTCCTTCACATATGACCGCTGACTGCCTGCCTTCTTTTGTGAATAATCTGTAGCTTTTGACCATTTTTCTGTTGGGGAGTTTGTCTTGTTTGTATTCATTTGCAAGAAAATCTTGCAAATGTCTTCCCGTTTGTGAGGCTTATTTTCTGAGCCAGTGAAATCTGCTTTGAAACTGACACGATGACCAAGCACTGGGATTTAAATGATCTAAGTGGGGGTGGGGTGTGTGTGTGTGTGGCTAGGAGAGCATCCTCTGAACCTTGGACTATCAGGAAGCACCCTGCACCCCAGAAGCACACTGGTTAGTACAGCCGTGCTCTCCTAGGAGCAACGGATGGGGAGTCATGGGGAAGCCAGCCAAGAGACATAACATCGGGAAAACATTTTGCAAATAGAAAGATGTCTCAGAAGGATAAATGGAAACAGGGCCAACCTGGCGAGACAATTAAATGGCAGGGCTATTTATACCACTCAGGTGGAGAGAAGGGAATAGACTCACACCTTGGAAGAGCTGAGAAATGAAAGAAACGTGGCCACCGTGGGGGTCTGTCCTCCCCCACGAAACCAGAATGAATGTAAAATTAGCTTTTATCTTAAAAATGAAAAATGCTGTGACTGCACAAACCTTTCTGATAAAATCATATCAGGGTTGGTCACACTAGCATTTGAGAAATCGTCTTGGCTAAAATGACTCCCTTTGGCAACCCCTGACCTCACCACAACCTTGGGTCATGCTGAGTGGTCCCAGACCCGAGTTCTATCCGAACTCAGAGTGTTGAGACTGAAGCATTCTTCAATCTCAACAGTGTCTGGTTAGCTGCAAGAAGGAAAAAGAAACACATCCATCTAACCCAGCATGAGACCTGATGATTCAACCGAACGGTCATTGTCATCTGACATGAAGCAAGTGGACGTGAGCACCAAATCTTGCCCACGTCAGCCCTCCAGGCCAGAGGGGGCAGGTCGTGGGACGGGGCTTCCAGAACGGAGTTTTACCGACATCTAGTCCTCCAGGGGAAGTCATCCAGGGGAGGAAGCTGGTGCTCTGGGGAGATCCACTGATCCAACCAGTCTGTCTTAGACCAAGCTTTAGGCAGCCCCAGATGGTTCAGAAACACAGCAGCTAAGTGCGCATTCTCTCTCTAAATGTGAGGTCTGGCTGGCTGGAGAGAAAGGAGTCAGAAGGGCTTGGGTTCCCAATCAGGACTTGGCTGATCACAGGTGGGGGCAAGGGTTGGCTGGGGATGTCTCTGGTGGAATAGCCAGAGCTCCTTTGACTGTGTCAGGTGACTTCTCTGAGAGGCACTCAGATTCCAGACTTGGGGGAGCCGGGATTGTATGTGCTGGAACTGGCCCTCGCTTTAGGGGCTGGGTGAAAGCGGTTGAGCCCTTGGCTTTAACTGCCTTCTTGTAATTGAACAGGAAGAGCACACACAATGTTACAGGATATTTCAGGTGGGAGGCGTGGGAGGCAGTGGGGAGGCCCCAGCGAGAGCAAAAGCAGACGGTGGGAGGCGGGGGCAGCTGCTGGGCGAACATGGGCTCTGCCCACTGCACCTCCTGCCACCCCCCCACCTCCCACCTCCGTCTCCAGTGTCCGCATTCCGGGCAGCCCCAGGAAAAGGTGCTGGCCATGCCCGCCTCTGAAGGGGGCAGAGCAGGACAGAGGCCAAGCCCAGAGCAGCGCTGGGTTCCCCGCCCTGCACTGCCCTCCTAGAAGGTCTCCGGGGGTCCCCAGGGCTGGGCGGTCTCAGACCGGCCCTTCTGGAACACTTTCATGGCTCCTCACTCTGTGCTAGGGACTGGGTGTTGCACACAGGTAACAGTCCTTGCGTTTCAGGAGGGAGGGCTTAAATTTGCAATGCTGAACTCTCAAATCCCGCCAGAGAGGGAGGCGGGGTGGGGAGGTGTGGTGGGGGTGGNCATGGCTCCTCACTCTGTGCTAGGGACTGGGTGTTGCACACAGGTAACAGTCCTTGCGTTTCAGGAGGGAGGGCTTAAATTTGCAATGCTGAACTCTCAAATCCCGCCAGAGAGGGAGGCGGGGTGGGGAGGTGGGGTGGGGGTGGGGTGAAAATAAGTTATTATTTTCTACGCACTAGGAATGCTTCTATGTACTAGGTACCACGTGGAGATAAAACAAAATTTCCCATCCGTATCTGTGTTGCTCTTGTTCCATGGGAGGATATGCTGTTGGGGTAACAAATGACACACTGAAGGATCCACGTGCTTTCAGTGGGTCTCTGCTTTTTGTCATGACGTCATTTTTCACCTCTCCCTCTCTGTTGCCGGGATATGAACCATCGGAGTCCTCCCGACCCCAGGAAAGGTCAGTTTGGACGTCGCGGGCAGGTTCGTGCTGGCTGGAGGAGGGTGCATCTCCGGCGTGAAATCTGTTGACAAGGGTCTCCTAGCAGGGGTAGGGACGCCAAGGATGCTAGCGGTGCTGAGCATGGGTAATGGGGGGTCGTGGGCGCGCTGACACCCCGCTCTGCTCCCAAGGGGAGTGCAATCCATTTGGTAGCGCTGGACCAGGGAATGCTGCTCTGGGCCTGGCCACCAGCCACATGTGCTTCTCCAAGCTGCCTCCTTGATTTGCTTTGTTTATTTATTGTTTTCGTTGCTCTGGGTCTTTGTAGCTGCATACGGGCTTTCCCCCTCGTTGCGGATCGAAGGCTGCTCTTGGTTGCGGTGAGCGGGCTTCTCACCGCGGTGGCGTCTCTTGTTGCAAAGTGCGGGTTCGGGGGGCACGCGGGCTTCAGGAGTCATGACAGTCGGGCTCTCCAGCGCAGGCTCTGGAGCTGTGGGGCAGGCAGCACATGGGATCTTCCTGGACCAGGGATTGAACCCATGACCCCTGAGCTGGCAGGCGGATTCTTGTCCACTGTGCCACCAGGGAAACCCCAGCTCCTTGGCTGATTGCTCTGGAACTTGAATGTGAAAGTGAAAGTTGATCAGTTTTGTCTGACTCTTTGCGACCCCATGGACTATACAGAATTCCATGGACATGGAACTCTCCAGGCCGGAATACTGGAGTGGGTAGCCTTTCCCTTCTCCAGGGGATCTTCCCAACCCAGGGGTTGAACTCAGGCCTCCCACATCGCAGGCAGATTCTTTACCAGCTGAGCCACCAGGGAAGCCCAAGAATACTGGAGTGGGTAGCTTATCCCTTCTCCAGGGGATCTTCCTGACTCAGGAATCAAACCGTGGTCTCTTGCATTGCAGGCGGATTCTTTACCAACGGATCTATGAGGGAAGCCCTTGAAAGTCGCTCAGTCGAGTCTGACTTTTTGTGACCCCATGGACTATACAGTCCATGGAATTCTCCAGGCCAGAATTCTGCAGTGGGTCGCCTTTCCCTTCTGCAGGGGATCTTCCCAACTCAGGGATCAAACCCAGGTCTCCCGCACTGCAGACAGATTACGGCCGAGCCACAAGAACTTGAATGCCTGAGTTCAAATTCCAACCTTCTCCTATTTTAGCTGCTTTCAGTTCAGCTCAGCTGTCACTCAGTCATGTCCGACCCTTTGCGACCCCATGGACTGCAGCACGTCAGGCCTCCCTGTCTGTTGCCAGCTCCCGGAATTTACTCAGGCTCATGTCCGTGGGAGTCGGTGACGCCATCCAACCATCTCATTGTAGCTGCTTAGCTTTGGGCAGCTATTTTTTTGGTAACTTCTCTGTGCCTCAGTTTCCTTATCTGAAAGTCCATTAGCACCACACTTCATAGAATTGTTAAGTTGAAATACGGGGGTATAGTAAAGCAAGTTGAGTAGAAATGACTCAGTGCCTCTTCATCTGGAAGCCAGGGACTCCTGCGTGGAGACAGCACCTGGGTTCAGAGCCAGGTGACCTGGGTCGGAATCCTGACCTTGTCCTTTTCCTCATCACGTGATCTTGGGGGCAAGTTTCTTGGCCTCTCTGTGCTTTAGTGTCTTCCCCAGCATGAGGATGACAACTGCGTTCATCCCCAAAGGCTGCTTTGTAAACCAGTGAGGAAGCCAAGTGCTGGCGTAAGCCGATGACACTTTCTAAGTGCTATGCAGACACTAACTCATTAATTTTGCTTTAAAGATAGAGAAAACAGGTCAAGTAAGTTCTCTGAAGTCACACAGAAGTTACACAGCTAATAACGGGGGTGCTGGGACCATGATCAGACCCCTAAATAAAAGGAGAATTTCCTCCATGCTTCTCTGAAGTATTTTCCTTGTCGTGAGAGCAAGAGGGAGCCTTAGGCCTGAAATTTTCATCAGATTGTCCACAGCCCTTCCCAAACCAGCCAACAAGAGAAGTTCCTCCTGGTTCAGAAATCACCTGCCAGGGGAGGTTGGAGTTACTGTTGTTGGGTTTGATATGGTTATGCTGACACTCACAATTACCCTGGGAAGGGACTCCTTGACTCCCTGGCTCTCTGGGGAGGGTTTTGGTTCCACACCTGGCCACCCTTCCCCCCTTACAGGAAGTCTTGCCCACTATGGTTCAGCATCCTCTCTATGCCCAGAACCTAGACAGAATGGCCTTCTCTTCACTCTTGGCAGAAAATATAATCCAAAGGCTACAGATGCTTCAAAAAGGAGCCGCCCCCAAACCTTCGCTGATCTGGTCTTTATTTCTCAAACCCCACCCGCGTTTTTCAGTCATCTCATACGTCTTGCTCCATAGCCAGTTTGTCTAACTGAAAGCTGTGTGTGTGTGTACGTACGCTGAGCACCCTGACGGTCTCTTTCCCTTCTGTGGGAAATACCAGCAAAGCTGCAAAACATCTCCATGGAAACCGGCCTCCCAGCCCGTCGGGCTTCTGCAGTGTGGATACGTCCTGTGCTAGGCGGGCAGGGACTAATGAGGCAAGCTAACAGAATGCCCAACCTGCCAGCTTAGAATGCCACAGCCCTTCCTCGGGGCTTCTCATTAGCCAGTGACATCCAAGTGATGACAGAATCCCACGTTTCTGCCACGTGAGACCTGGAGGGCGTGCCAGCTCTGATCGTCATGAAACTTTCGTAGGTTCACCGCTCTTCACCAGGCCTTGCGATGTAGGTCTCTACAGTAACCTACAATACAGTCAGTTTAAAAATGACAGTTTCTGCATCATGACAAGACTCCCCTCCCTGAGCCCAGGTCCCTTTTAGGTCTCTTGTGTGATTCCAATGCGTTTTCTCTTGTTCTTTTATCACAGTGATATTTTTAATCTGCTGAAAATCAGAGGTGATTTCAAGAGGAATAGTTCTGATTTTTTAAAAAATGTTTTCCTCATCCTCTTCTATCTTTCTCAAGTAAAGGATGTGTATTAAGGCTCTAAACAATATATACTCAACCTTTTTGCCTTTCAGGCAGGGTCAGAATGATTCTGAATCTTGCGGGTAAGAGGTATAAACTTTAGGGTTGCTGTCGTTCTTTAGTCCCTAAGTCTTGCCCGAGTCTTTTGCAGCCTCATGGACTGTAGCCCGCCAGGCTCCTCTGTCTATGGGATTTCCCAGGCCAGGCAAGAATACTGGAGTGGGTTGCCATTTCCTTCTCCAGGGGATCTTCCTGACCCAGGGATGGAACTCACGTCTCCTGCATTGGCAGGAGGAGTCTTTACCACTGAGCCACCAGGGAAGCCCAAATTTTAAGCTACCTAAGGTTAGGTAGCAACTTAAAAATATTAACAAATGGGATTAAACATATATTTAAGTACATGGATAATTCCCACAAGTATATTATTTTACACCTTCATCAATATGAAAGCTCTTTTNCGTCTCCTACATTGGCAGGAGGAGTCTTTACCACTGAGCCACCAGGGAAGCCCAAATTTTAAGCTACCTAAGGTTAGGTAGCAACTTAAAAATATTAACAAATGGGATTAAACATATATTTAAGTACATGGATAATTCCCACAAGTATATTATTTTACACCTTCATCAATATGAAAGCTTTTTTTGTGTCATTATGCTTTTCTGGACCTTTGAACAGTTTTCTATGTTATTTGGTCTCATCCACACTGGACTTGCTAGATATTTGCCTTATGTGGTTATTGCTTTACATTTTTTAAATAAAGTCTTCTGTTGTTTCGGATTTTTCTGGCAGCAAATTGTAAAAAATTCCAAATATCTTTCAGTTTGATTGACCACTTTGCTGGAAAGCTCTGGGGGAAAAATGTAAGATCTGATTATTTGAGAAGTATATTATGCCAAGTTGCCTGGTTTTAGAACTGAAATCAGAATACCATTGCTTCAAAACTTGAAGCTATTCTTCTGTTAGCTTCTTAGGCTTGTTAACTCTTGGCATTTGAAAATCATCAACATATTATTAAACCGATTATGGCAAGAGTGTGCTGTTTGAGAATGTTTAGAGATCTGAAAGGTGATAATATATTTAAAAGAAAAAGATGTCTATACTCCCTCTCAAATAATGTATTACTTGTAAAATGTGATCATGCTTCTTAGTAAGTCTGCCAGTCTTCGTAAGCTGGCTTTTTCTTGTATCTTTATACTATCAGTTTTTGTGTGTGTGTGTGTGTGTGTGTGTGTTAGCTGCTCAGTTGTGCCCGACTCTTTGAGACATGGACTGTGGCCCGCCAGGCTCCTCTGTCCATGGGATTCTCCAGGCAGGAGTACTGGAGTGGGTTGCCATTCCCTTCCCCAGGGGATCTTTCTGACCCAGAGATCGAACCCGTGTCTCCTGTACTGCGGGCAAATCTTTANTGTGTGTGTGTGTGTGTGTGTGTGTTAGCTGCTCAGTTGTGCCCGACTCTTTGAGACATGGACTGTGGCCCGCCAGGCTCCTCTGTCCATGGGATTCTCCAGGCAGGAATACTGGAGTGGGTTGCCATTCCCTTCCCCAGGGGATCTTTCTGACCCAGAGATCGAACCCGTGTCTCCTGTACTGCGGGCAAATCTTTACTATCTGAGCCACCAGGGAAATCTTCTGATGTAAGTAAAGTCTCCTAAAAGAATGCAGGTACACCTTCCTAAAGTCAATTCATTTATCTTTTATATTTGGCTGTTGATAAAGCCAGCTCACCAAGAAGCCATTAATTAAATTCTAGGCAATTTTCCCACCAGAATAATATGGAAAAAAAGGATGAGAGGAAAAATAGATTAGAAAACCCACCTACTTTTCTAATTTCATGGGATTAGAAGAAGTAATATTTATTCTGCTTGAAAAAAAAAGTCAGAGATAGCATTTGGAATATAATGAAAATAAATTGCATAGTTAATTATGAAAGGAAGATTTTCTGTTTTGGTTCCCAAAGTTAAACTGTCAGAATGCTACCTGTTTAAGGATGTTCTTCATTGTTTGGTGAGGGAGAAGTTGAAATTATATATATATACATGCACATATATTTTATATATGTATATATGTATGCACATATTTTATATAAGCGCATATATAGTATGGGGCTTCCCTAGTGGCTCAGCTGGTAAAGAATCTACCTGCAATGTGGGGGATTGATCCCTGGGTTGGGAAGATCCCCTGGAGAAGGGAATGGTTACCCACTCCAGTATTCTGGCCTGGAG
>SJYA01012911.1:0-11457 GCA_006410615.1 Neotragus moschatus
TCATGTATGGATGTGAGAGTTGGACTGTAAAGAAAGCTGGGTGCCAAAGAATTGATGCTTTTGAACTGTTGTGTTGGAGAAGACTCTTGAGAGTCTCTTGGACTGCAAGACGATCCAACCAGTTCATCCTAAAGGAAATCAGTCCTAAATATTCATTGGAAGGACTGATGTTGAAGCTGAAACTCTTCACCTGATGTGAAGAACTGACTCATTGGAAAAGACCCTGATGCTGGGAAAAATTGAAGGCGGGAGGAGAAGGGGATGACAGAGGATGAGATAGTTAGATGGCCTCACCGAATCAATGGACATTAGTTTGAGTAAACTCTGGGAGTTGGTGATGGACAGGGAAGCCTGATGTGCTGCAGTCCATGGGGTCACAAAGAGTTAGACACAACTAAGTGACTGAACTTAACTGAACTGAACCCTTTTTTGAGAATTAACAGATTCCTTCTATTGATCTTAGTTCTACCCACAAATAGTACATATAAACATATTCATTGATATCGCTGTTGATGACTATCAAGAAGTTTCTTCTACTGAATATTATTTTTAAAGTAACGACTGACAAAATATTTTTCTCTTTATCCTTGCCTAAGTGTTTGCAAACTCTAAGTATATCTACTAAGTGTCAGAACAAGAACTAATTATTTCTGTCTACTCACTACCATTGATACTTTGACAATTATAAAAAGTCTTGACATTTCCTTATAATCCATGTAAGTGATAAGCATTTCCTTTAAAACAGAACCTTCAGCTTTATTTGGAGAATTATGGAAATAGCTGTGACATTTAAAAAATTGTTTTCAATAATATTTGTAATGGGGAAATTTACGACTTGAAGACAAACAAAGGAGTGACTGTATATTTTCAGTGCAATTTTAGAGCCTTTGGAGATTATCTGAACCTATAGGGATATGCAACTTTGTCTCTAACTAAGCTGTTTTACAACTTTGTACAAAGTTGTATAAAATGGATGCGTGCTGAATCGCTTTAGTTGTGTCTGACTCTTTGCGACCCCATGGACTGTAGCCCACCAGGCTCCTCTGTCCATGGGATTCTCCAGGCAAGAATATTGGAGTGGGTTGCCATGTCCTTCTGCAGGGGATCTTCCTGACCCAGGGATTGAACCCGCATCTCTTAAGTCTCCTGCATTGCAGGCGAGTTCTTTACCAGTAGCATCATAATGAAAATAATTCTTGTCTATAGACATATAAAAATATTTTTCTGATAGAAGGAAAACATTTTCCTCCTGTGGGAAAGCCAGTTTTGCAAATTCATCTCAGTATTACAGATTCGGCAGTATGTCTTCTTTGAGATCCCCCTTTTGAACCCATTGAAATGGGTCCCTCATTTAATTAATGAGTTAAGTAACATCTTTGACATGTGTTAATTTTACATTTGTATGAATGACATTTGATCTTCTTTTGAAAATTATCATCTAACCTAATGCTCCCTTGGGCTTGTCATTTATGGAAACTCTTAATGGAAAGTGAATTCATGTGTGGATGCAATTTAGGTAGATTTGAATGAGTATAATGATGGTCAATGAAAGTATGAAAGACAAGAGCTTGTTTCTTTCCCCAGGCTTGAGATAAAGACCCACTCAGCACAGGAAATAGGTCCTTAAGATTACAGAGATTTCTCAGGGTTTTGTTGTTGCTTTAGTTTGTTTACCTTAGTAGTACCTATATAGAAATCTTTTTGCATTAAATCTGTTACACACACTGCAATTATTTTTAATATGATTTTTGTTGTATTCTTTATTTCAAAGTCTGGTTTGTTTCTTTATTTCAAAGATTGGTGTAGTAACTAAAACTGCCCACACTTCTGATAACAATTACCAATAAAGAGGAACATGTATTAAAAGACACTTACTCCTTGGAAGAAAAGTTATGACCAACCTAGACAGTATATTCAAAAGCAGAGACATTACTTTGTCGACTAAGGTCCATCTAGTCAAGGCTATGGTTTTTCCTGTGGTCATGGATGGATGTGAGAGTTGGACTGTGAAGAAGGCTGAGGGCCGAAGAATTGATGCTTTTGAACTGTGGTGTTGGAGAAGACTCTTGAGAGTCCCTTGGACTGCAAGGAGATCCAACCAGTCCATTCTAAAGGAGATCAACCCTGGGATTTCTTTGGAAGGCATGATTCTAAAGCTGAAATTCCAGTACTTTGGCCACCTCATGTGAAGAGTTGACTCATTGGAAAAGACTCTGATGCTGGGAGGGATTGGGGGCAGGAGGAGAAGGGGATGACAGAGGATGAGATGGCTGGATGGCATCACGGACTCGGATATGAGTCTGAGTGAACTCCGGGGGTTGGTGATGGACAGGGAGGCATGGGGTGCTGCGATTCATGGGGTCACAAAGAGTTGGACATGACTGAGTGACTGAATTGAACTGAACTGTATTATTATATATTTACAAAGTATTCAGAATTTGGAGAATCTCTTAAGCCACTTAGAAAATAAAATCTTTCTCAGTTCTGTACCCCTTCATTGGCACCAGAAATGCAAGGAGTAATTTCCCCATCATTAATACTACCCTAGTTGTCCAGGATTCATCTCTCCTATCATTGGTTTTCCCAGGGGTTCAGTGGTAAAGAATCTGCCTGCCAGTGCAGAAGATGCAAGAGATGTATATTCGATCCCTGGGTCAGGAAGATCCCTGGAGGAAGAAATGGCAAGCCACTCCCGTATTCTTGCCTGGAAAATTCCATGGACACAGCAGTCTGGCAGGCTACAGTCCATGGGGTCACAAAAAGTTGGACGCTACTGAGCAACTAACCTCACATGCATGCATCTTGAATTTAAGAGGGTCTGCAACATTATAGTCAGGAGGAAGATTTCCTCTGTGGGTTATTCAAACAGTAAAATCCTATAGTCCAGAAGACATCATCAAGGCTCAAAATCAGCAGATGAACCACTGGGTTCTAAAGTCCTTTCTTGTTGCTAAGGAGAGGATCACCTGGGGTTGGGTGACATTCTTACTCAAGTGGAGGCTCCAGTTTATTCAGCTTGCATTCACCATCTGGGCACTTGATTGGTGATCTTGGCAGTGGTTCTTAATCAGATCTACCTACTGGTTTCTTCCCAGGTTGCAAGCTCTCTGCTTGGGCTCCCAATTTCCCAGGGCCCCTTTTGTTACCCTCTTTCATTTCCTCACCTCTTTCCAACTTCCTTTTTGTCAGGAATAAGGGGTTGGGGGGGCAGATCTGTTCCTCTCTATTTGGACGTTCCTTACAGGCGGTTTTTCTTTCCTTGTTTAGTTCTCTTGTTTTTTTTCTCACAGTAAACTTTGATGGCTCATTACCTTTAGAGGTTGAATCATTAACAAGCAAAATATTAGTTCTCTTTCTTAATATTCAAACCCTGCCTCTAGGCAAGGAAAAATATTTGCATTCCATTATTCTCTGCATGAAAGGGAAAAAATTAAATAGTTTAAGTTTGTATATTATAATAGTCATAAAATTGGAGTCTTGCCACAGAAAAGTATTTGATTAGGATGCTTTTAGGAGGTAGAAAAATTGATATTGGAGCTGACAAGCTCCCTTCATTATGCTTTCTCTTAGGTTCAGAATATAGAAGAAATACTGTACCAGAGTTTGCTATCTGTTTGGAGTTGAAAAATTCTTAGATTTTTAGAATGGTAACATAATTCATATAAATTTATTATGTAAATAAATAAAATATCTTCCAGAGGGGCCTGGGATAGCACTGGTTACTCAGAAATATTTTTTTTTGCCACCAATAAATGGCAAAAAATGAATATTCACACTCCATAGGATTAAGCCTTTAAATGGTCTCCTGTCACTTCAGAATATCGTTTCCTACTAAAAATTTCAGATCAGATTATGTTTTGATGCCAGATAAATTAAAAACTTACCTCAGACTTTTCAGAGTTTTCTGGGTTTTGCAATTTTGAATAGAAGATGTAGGCTTATATTTCTTCAATTTTATCCTATGCTATGCTAAGTCACTTCAGTCGTGTCCGACTCTGTTCAACCCCGTAGACAGCAGCCCACCAGGCTCCCCCGTCCCTGGGATTCTCCAGGCAAGAACACTGGAGTGAGTTGCCATTTCCTTCTCCAATGCATGGAAGTGAAAAGTGAGAGTGAAGTCCCTCAGTCGTGTCCGACTCTTTGCGACCCCATGGACTGCAGCCTACCAGGCTCCTCTGTCCATGGGATTTTCCAGGCAAGAGTACTGGAGTGGGGTGCCGTTGCCTTCTCCGTCTTTAATTTTAAGATATTATCAATTTCAAATGATAGTTTTGAAAGCCCCTAAATAGTTTACTATCATTCCATGTGTTTTTACTGTTTTTTTGCTATCTTAGTTATGTATACCTGATTTTATTATATTTTGGACAGTGAACGTGGTGTGCATAATATATTTTTTTTGGTTTTGTGTTTGTATTTGTTGAAACTTCCCTTGTGGGTAGCATGTGGTTATTTATCATAAATTTCTTACTTACATTAAAAAAAGTGTTTATTCTCTGAGTGTATGTATTCATGTATATACTGATTTCTCTCTCTATATATATATATGTTTGTGTATGTATAGAAATATCTAAGTGGACACACATGTATATATTTATATATATTAGCAACTGTTGTTATATTATTCAGACATTGTCCACCACACTTATTTTGAATCTGCTTGATCTATTGCTATCTGAAATAGGTATCTTAAAAATTCTTACTATTTCTGTAAGCCTATTAGTTTCTCTCTCCAGTTCTGAGTTTTTTTCTTTTCATTCCGATATATTTTATGTTGTTTGGTTATTATATATTTTATTGCTTTTATGTGAATGAAGCCATTCATTTCTTAATGACTTTCGCCGTAAATTCTTTTATTAATCAGA
The DNA here is from genome assembly GCA_006410615.1 of Neotragus moschatus. Lineage (NCBI taxonomy): Eukaryota > Metazoa > Chordata > Mammalia > Artiodactyla > Bovidae > Neotragus > Neotragus moschatus. The sequence continues at coordinate 4,863 of SJYA01012911.1, forward strand.
CACTATCAGGTTTATTTTTATTATAACTAGCCTGGCATTTTGTTGTTGTTAAATAGAGCCTAAAGAGTTTAAATCTGTTTTGAATAATTTAATCCATTCATATGTATTATAATTACTGATATGTTTAGAATTATTTCTGCTCTCTTATATGAATTTTCAAATTATGATAATTCTTGTTTCTCTCCCCACCCATTTCCTCTTATTTTACATATATTTCTCTAGATTAGGTCTTGGTAAACGACAGCCTGCAGGCAGATCCAGTGCAGTATGAGTCAAGTTCAATCATTAATTTTTATCTGGGGATGTCTGTGGCTCCCTTTGTGTGACAGCAACAGGGTTGAGTCGTTGTGATGGACACCCTGTGACTTGCAAGATCAAGAATATGTGCTTTTTAGTACGTTACTGATAAAAACTGCAGAAATCTGCTTTAAGTAATTGTTGGGTAGGTCTTTGCTCTTTAATGACATTAAAAGATGTGCTGCCTTATTTCTAAGTTCTAGGGAATATTTTTGCCTAAAGTAACAATTTCTTTTCATTTTTGATTACTTACAAATAAGCAGTTTATAAATCTTTGATGTGTGATCTTTCTGAATTTCTATGAAAGTCATGTTTTTAACTTATTTTTGATGTTGACCCTGATTATATTGGTTTCTTCTACTTCTCCATTATGAAGGCTTCATTTTCCTTTTTATAACTGATAGCTATTTTGGAGGGAGATATTGGATTATATCAATATCCCTTCTTCATCAAACCCAGAAACCTTAGCATCTATTGACTACTCCTACCTGAATCGACTTCCATATGGCTGTTGCCGTATGGTAATTTTCTATTTCTGTCTTTTTTCCAGTACTTGTTAATAGGAATTCTACTAAGAAAGTAGTAGAATTATCACCCCTTTTATGTATGTGTATATGTATGTATCAACTCAGGGATTTCTGTTTTATTCACTGAGTTTTAATCAATTCCTATTTGGACTTCCCAGGTGGTACTAGTGGTAAAGAGTCTCACTGCCAATGCAGGAGACACAAGACACATGTTTGATCCCTTGGCTTGATCCCTGGGTCAGGAAGATCCCCTGGAGAAGGGAATGACTACACACTACAATATTCTTGCCTAGGAAATCTCATGGACAGAGGAACCAGGCAGGCTACAGTCCACGGGGTTGCAGAGTTAGACACGACTGAGTGACTAACATTAAACTACTACTATCATTATTTTAATGCTCAAATTGTTTAATTTGGCCAGTATGAACCTCTTCAAAGCTGGCTCTATGTCCTTTTAACATGCCCGATTATTCTGATTTGTAACCAGACATATTACCCATTATGTAACTGGCCCACACCCTGCCCAGTTATTCTTTTAAGTACTTTCTTATATTCTGGCACACCAAGATATTCCAGGACCATCTTATACTTTTCTTGCCTCCATCCTGGAATCAGTTATTTCCCCAAGGATTGTAGTTTCCCTTAGAGGAAGATGGAATTTTGAAACTGCTATCTGGGCACTCACTATGTTCATTGTTAGTTACTAGAGTGGCATTGCTTCTAGATGCCCTCCAAAGAAGGTACAAAATATATATGTGCATATGGACATATGTATACACATATTATGACACACACATACCTATGTCTATTTATCTATCCATAGAAATGTATAAAGTATGTCAAACATGAGTTCGCACTGGTGTCTCCAATTCCAGTTTAACAGCTCAGGCTTCTTTATAGCTGTCCTCCTTTTCTTATTTGTCACTCACTTCTCCAGTACTGAAAAATCTGGCTCACAGTATCGTTAATCATCTTTATAGTGTCATTTATTTATTTATTTAGGCCCTGCCACATGGCTTGTGGGATCTTAGTTCCTTGCCCAGGGATCGAACCCAGGCCCACAGCAGTGAAAGCACGAGTCCTAACCACTGGCCCACCAGGGAATTTCCCTATTGTCTTTAGTATAGTTACTTCTTTTCTCAGCCTTTCTGTATATAACTAATCTCCTGACCACAGGAGCCTTGTATTTGGCCTTTGCTCCATCATCAGCCCTTCATCACTCCTTTCTCCATCCTCCCCATCTCATGTCTACTTGGCCTTTGTCTCCACTGCTACCTCCTTGAATCGCTTGCTTGCTGCATGGCCCAACACCTCTTCAGCTCCAGACTCACTACTGCCTCCTGTGCTTTCAGAAAGTGGAAGAAGCCTATTAAGTAGAGGAAGAAGAGGAGGAATAAAGGGTTTTTTTCTTTTTATCCTTCATGGTCTGAAATGTTTGTTTCTAGTCCTGTTTTTTTTTTTTTTTAATTTTTCTGAATTGTCTTTTTTCTGGTAGCAGTGATGAACTCTTTGGACAAAAGAATCCTGTCACTTAGTTCTTAGAAATTTTTTGTCTCTGTTTCTCCAACCATAGCTCTTCCTTTCTGTCTTTCTTCTCCTCTTAGGAAGATTCATTGTCAGACATTAGAACTTCTGAATCTATTTTCTGTGTCTTTTAAAATTTTCTCCAGAGTTTACATCTCATTACCTCTGTATTATGTCCTGGAGGAATTCCACAGAAGTATATTCCAGTTTACCAACTTACTTGGAAGTAGATCCAATATGTTAGTCAGTCTGTTTATTAAATTGTACATGGCTTTTCTAGGGGCTCATTGGTAAAGTATCCACCTACCAATGCAGGAGAGACAGGTTCAGTCCCTGGGTCGGGAAGATCCCCTGGAGGAGGAAATGGCACTCCACTCCAGTATTCTTGCCTGGGAAATCCCACGGACAGAGGAGCCTGGTGGGCTACAGTCCATGGGGCCGCAAAAGTGTCCGACATGACTCAGCAACTAAACAACAAATTTATTAATGAGTACATTTTTCATTTGACAGACCTTTAACCGATTATTTTATTACTATTACTTTTGCTTCATAACCGCTTTTTCTTGTTTTTATGTATTTTATTGAATTTCCTGTTTTGTCTCTCCTATAGTATTAAATATTCTTTGGAGACCTTTCTGTTAATTCATCTCCTTAAGTCCAAGTTCTTCCTTGTGAGTTGAATGACTGAGCTTGATGATAGTCTTTCATGGTGTTGCCATGGGATTAGTAGATCTTATTTGGATATTTATCTTTGGTGCCCGAATTCTTCTGCATGTATGCCAAGCAGTGACAGTTGCCTGCGTGTCCAAAATGACTTCCAGTGGTGATGAGGTAGTTCTCCTAATACCACATAACATGGCTACAGCGAGGGCAGTATTTTCTTTCAGGATGGCTGTCTTGACTTCTTAGCTCAGCAGCTGTGGTGTACACCAGATATAAAGGTCCCAAAGATTTCTTGCCTATAATGACTTCCAGTTGTGATGGCTTTCCACACAATGGATGCTTCTTATACTTATTCCTGTGATTTTGGCTCACTGCTATGGCTGCCAGTCTTTCTTTTAGCAATACCCCACAAGTCCATTAGGTCAGTTTAGTTCAGTCGCTCAGTCGGTTCTGACTCTTTGCAACCCCATGGACTGCAGCACACCAGGCTTCCCTGTCCATCACCAACTCCTAGAGCTTGCTCAAACTCATGTCCATCGAGTTGGTGATTCCATCCAACCAACTCATCCTCTGTCATCTCCTTTTCCTCTTGCCTTCAGTCTTTCCCAGCATCAGGTTCTTTTCTAATGAGTTAGCTCTTTGCATCAGGTGGTCAAGGAGCTTTAGCTTCAGCATTAGTTCTTCCAATGAAAATTCAGGACTGATTTCCTTTAGGATGGACTGGTTGGATCTCCCTGTTGTCCAAGGGACTGTCAAGTGTCTTCTCCAACACCACAGTTCAAAAGCATCAGTTCTTCAGCACTCAGCTTCCTTTATGGCCCAACTCTCACGTCCATACATGACTACTGGAAAAACCATAGCTTTGACTAGATGGGCCTTTGTCAGTAAAGTAATGTCTCTGCTTTTTAATATGCTGTCTATATTTGTCATAGATATTCTTCCAAGGAGCAAGCGTCTTTTAATTTCATGGCTGCAGTCGCCATCTGCAATGATTTTGAAGCCCAAGAAAGTAAAGTCTGTCACTGTTTCCATTATTTCCACAAGTGCATGCCCACCAAGAATTCCTTTTCTTGTTAAGAATTAATTTCTTTCTTTTCTCTCCCCTTCCTTCCTTCTTGTCTTCCTTCCTTCTTCCCTCCCTCCCTCTTTTCCTCCCTTCTTCCCCCTCCTTCTCCTCTCTCTTCCTTTTTCTTTATTCTCTGGTTTTGTGTGTTAGTCTACATCTTAGAACCAAAATCTATAAATGAAATTTAGTACCTTTTTGTTAATGAATTTACCTTAACAATGGCATTTTGTGTCTTCTCCTTCATAAAGATAGAGTTATAATGCTTCTTTGTATTTGGAGTTTAAAGACTGTTCTGAGTCATTCTCATCAATGGGTGCTCAAATGTAGCACCATGTGGAAAACACATTTCTTAGGATAGTGACTTCTTTAGTATGTTTAGGCTTGATACAGTGACACTATAGTGTGGAAGAGCACTGGGATTTTGTCTGCATTTCCTATTTGATTAAGTTCATGCTTTCTTTTTATCTTTAAATGATTTAAGTATTTCTGGAAGTTAAATGGCTTTTCTTGAAAGTCAGCCAAAGATTTTTAATAGATAACTATTTGGAGGCCCGACTGTGGTTCTTCATAATCATGTGTTGTTTGTAGCAGTCTTTCCCCACTTTGAGAATCTGATGATCTATTAAAAAGATCTGGCAATTTCCAGGGCCTTTAATTGCATCACCTGACTTCTTCTGGGTATCCTCTCTCACAGTACTGTTTCATTTCAGTGGTTTTATAACGTGATCATTTTGAAAGCGTGTTAAGTGAAAGTTTGAAATCTGAATTTCAGCCTGTGAGTAATAGCATAGCACCTGACTCCATTGCTGAACACAGGCTCACGACTCAATGACAAACTCCTTTACTGGGATGTTTGTGTATGGACGTTGGCATCACAACTTATCCATCAAAGTTCTCGGGACACAAAGTATGAAAAAGTTTTGCTTTAGTCAAAAAATATGGTATTCTTGTTATTAATAAATGTCTAACACACTGAGTTAGAGAATAGAAACAAAAAGGGTGTAATAGGGTAAAAGCAACTAACTCGGTCTCCATGTCAGGCAGGTTTCCTCTGATAACATGAAAAAGGAGAGATAATTCCAAGTAGCTTAAGAAAAAAGAATATATTGACTCGTGTAACAGAAAATCTAGGGGTTGATACAGGACTTGAAATACTATCATTAGGACCTGGTTTTGCCATCTCTCTTCATTCAGCTATCCTGTGTGTTGGCTTCATTGTCATGCTGGCTAAGCCTAACCTCTTCAGTGTTCAAGTCCAGAGGAAATGGGAGAAAGCATCCTCTGGAAATTTCCATGTAAATCCTGGGATCCACTGTAATGGGACCAGTTTGGATCCTATGGTCTCTGACCCAGCCTCCTGGGGGATCTTCTGCTCTGATTGACTAGGCATCAGGATGGCATGCCACCCAAAATACACAGATTGAGACTCAGAGGGAAGATAAATAGTTTGCCAAGGAAAATTGTGCAATTTAACTTTAAGCAGTGTGACATGATATTGGATAGTCAGCAACATGTCTTATATATGTGGTTGAATATCAAAGACAGAGAAAATAGATAAATAGGCTGAAAACTTCCAATTGCAGTAAGTAAAGGTGGCTGTGAGTTTCTATTTGATTGCTGCTGCTGCTGCTGCTAAGTCGCTTCAGTCGTGTCCGACTCTTCATGACCCCATGGACTGCAGCCTACCAGGCTCCTCCGTCCATGGGGTTTTCCAGGCAAGAGCACTGGAGTGGGGTGCCATTGCCTTCTCCAATGCATGAAAGTGAAAAGGGAAAGTGAAGTCACTCAGTTGTGTCCGACTCTTCGCAACCCCATGGGCTGCAGTCCATCAGGCTCCCCCATCCCTGGGATTCTCCAGACAAGAACACTGGAGTGGGTTGCCATTTTCTTCTCCAACGCATGAAAGTGAAAAGGGAAAGTGAAGTCGCTCAGTTGTGTTCGACTCTTCGTGACTGCATGGACTGCAGCCCACCAGGCTCCCCCGTCCATGGGGTTTTCCAGGCAAGAGCACTGGAGTGGGGTGCCATGGCCTTCTCTTTGATGACAATTTATTAAATTATAAAGATTTTTAAAGGCCTCTAATTAGTGCTCTGTCATCAGTCTTACATAGTACTTCTGTTCTTATAGACTAATTTGTCTATTCAAAACTTATTTAGAATTAAGCTAAACATAAGAAAGAAAGAAATAGAAATAAAGAGGAGTAAATCAGAAAAAGTAANATTAAATTATAAAGATTTTTAAAGGCCTCTAATTAGTGCTCTGTCATCAGTCTTACATAGTACTTCTGTTCTTATAGACTAATTTGTCTATTCAAAACTTATTTAGAATTAAGCTAAACATAAGAAAGAAAGAAATAGAAATAAAGAGGAGTAAATCAGAAAAAGTAAATGTTTCGTTAAATTATCCAGGTATATTTAAGGCTCTTTTTATTTATTATGATGACCTGAAACACTTTATTTTTATTTTTTTAATGTTTTTAATTATTATTATTATTTTTTTAATTTTTAATTTTTTTTTT